>JAAEAF010006199.1:0-61559 GCA_011037195.1 Triatoma infestans | reverse complement strand
GGAGGCTTTGACAGGATCCGGATTCGGGGAGAGGATTGCGGTATCATCAGCAAATGTTTCATCACACTAAAATGTTTGGGTGATTGGGAATGTCAGCTTTGTATATTAGGTACAGAATAGGTGCGAGAATACTCCCTTGAGGAACTCCTGCGTGAAATTGAAAACCAATATTTAAAAAAAAAAACAAAAAAAAAACATTGCTCTGCAAAAATAAACAATACAAAAAGTGTATTCAAATTATAATAATCAAAATACAATAGAAATGAAAAATAAACATTAAAAAGAATAGAAATTAAAAACTAACATGGGTAAATGAAAATATATTTGTAATGTTTTTCATTACAAAGAAATTCTGTGAACTTATGTTTTCCTCTAGTTCCTAGAATAGAAAGTAATCTACAGTTTAAATAAAAAAATAATAAACATTCGTTTCAAAATGAAAGACATATTACACAGTTTTTGTTTTTCTTCCATTTTATGTTTCATTTTCGATGATGATGACAATTGAATTCCTAGAAGTTAGCTGTAATTGTGCATAATGGACCCAGCTGAGGTCTAAGTGCTGAACCTCCTTGGAGACCCGGAGTTTCTAGCTCTGCTAATTTTCTCACTGCAGGTTATAAACTTGCAGAATTTTATTATTCCGTGTATCACATTTTTTATGAAATATTATGGAATTCGAAACTAATCTGTAAAGTCATATTTCCAGATTAACCGATTTTCTTCAACAACTTTCAAACCTAGTGTAATGGAAGAAAGCAATGAAAATAAATAGTTTTGTAAAATATATTAAATAGTAAATTTACCTTCAAAAAGAGTGTATTTTAGGGTCAGGTACTGTAAATTGGGGTCATTGCTAGTAGGGAAACAAAGGCACAAAATTTAATACAATGCGACTTGGTCAAACTGCTTTGTTAGAGAGCATTCCTTAAGACAGTCTCACTTCTGCCTTCAAACAACTAAGTCGCAATTCTGCTTCAGAACAGCACTTCAGGAATTGCTCAGTGCCAATGATAGATATTTGCCTTTATTCTAGATAAACGTTATTTTATTAAGATACAGTGTGATATTGTAATATACTTAAACTTGCTTAAAGAATAATATATGTATTTATAAAAGCAGTGTGATCTCTTAATTATTACTAATACTTTTCTCTTAACCGTATATACATACAAGCCCTTTTCGCTGAAACGCTCACGCCACAAGCTACCTATACACATCATCACACCATAACATTACATTAGCAATACTTTTAATGTCTAGTGCTACGTTGCTGAACAAGCATACTAACGTTTTATCTTCTTTTAGCAACTGTTTAATTTTAAATTTTTCAGTTTTATACAAAATCTAGTTCAATACTTTCAGTATTGCCAACAGTTTCTTTTGTAACAACTGCCGTAGTAGTATTCAAGGCGATGAAAAAGATCACCCTTCTTAAAGATCACCCTTCTAATCTGATATTTTACGAAAGCGCACTCCTTGTGTGGTATGTAAGTATGTGTGTTTAGCATAGAGGAAATGACTTCAGAATCAAATTCATTGAAGCCTAAAAGATGATATTCTGGCACCCGTACATGTATGTCAGTGTTTGTACATAGATAGAATGTAGTTGTCTCTAAACGTCTACAATAACGCAAGTGTGAGTGAATGGTAGGTAAGTGATGATAAGCTAGGTGGTTGCTTGTAGGTTGCTAGAGAATGTTTGTTACATAGCTGGTTGTACCGTACATTGGTAAAGGAAAGTTTATCGTTGCTATTCATCCAGTCCCCCACCACAGAATTTCCAGATTTTTTTTTTTTTTTTTAATATAGAATACGTTTTTCTTAGAGACCTCCTGTTTGGTAAAAAAAAAAACGAACATTTTTCTTAGATTAAAAAACCGAATGAACGGTTTTCTCGCATAAAAAAGTGAACAAACATTTTCTCATAATAAGAGAGTTAGTCATATGATTAGATATCGTTTAAATTTTTTAGTTTCTCTTACTAGGACGTAAGAGGAAGTATTGTAGAGTCCAAAAAAGGTGGTTCTTAGCAAATGGTCTGTGTGTGTGTATGTGAACAGCATAGCTCATAAACGAAAACCGTCAGAAAGTTGAAACTTGAATATTCCGTTTAGGTATCCCATGATCTGACCATAACGTTTTATCTGTCAAAAATTTCCTCGACCGGAAGTACCCACTTTAACTAGTATCTTTTTTTTTTTTTTTTTTTTTTTTTTAGTTTTTTTTTTTTTTTTATTTTTATTTTTTTATTTTTAACGTTTTTTCTTTCCCTTTTCTTCCTCTCAAAAATGGCTCCGACGATTTTCTTTGTACTTGGAATATCAACTACATATATAAAGAGCTACAACTTTTATTTGAAACATTTCTCCAGGAAAATCCATTTAAGGGCACTTCCGGGGGAGGGGTGGGGTTAGGTTTTTCATCTTAACTGCTATTTCAGTTTATTAGACAAATCTGTCATCTAAATAATGTTAATTGGAATTAAATATGTTGTTGAAATTCCGAGTTTGAAAAAAATCGGATAACCGGAAGTGCGTTTGTTTTTAACACTTTACTAAATGATTTTTTCATTTTTTCGCGATTTTTTCAAAAATGGCTCCGACGATTTTCTTGAAACTTCTTATATAAACTAAACATACAATGATCTATAACTTTTACTTAAGACATTTCACTGGAAAAATTCATTTAAGGGCACTTTTAGGGGAGGGGACGGGTTACAGCTTCCCCTAAAGTGGTATCATAGTTGATTATACGATTCTATCATCCAAACAAAATTAATTAGAAATAAATAGATGGCCAAAATTCCAAGTGTTAAGAAAATCCGTAAGCCGGAAGTGCGCTTTTACTGACCAGCTTTTTCAGTTTTCGACGAATTTCGTTATATTTGGCCACAAACTGTAACATTTGTCAATTATAATTTTGAGAACAGGAGTAAGAGAAAGTTGTGTGAGTGTTTCACAACAGATTTTTTATTTTCTTTCCTAGTGGAACTCAAAACATGTATTTCCGGTGAAAACCCAATTTAGTAAATTTGACACGATCGCGAATACTTCCTCTTATTAGGAGCGGGAGAAAGTAATTTGTATGATTTGAAATTCGTTAAGTATGAATATTCGGTTTGTTTGTCCATGAGTTTGTAATAAATAATATCCCAGTTCATCTCCGCTTACCCTATTTGACAGTTTCATTTTCTAATCCCTCCGACATATAAATGCAGCCTACCTATTTCCGGTAGGCCAAGACTTTTCAGGGTTCTTCCTTTTTTTCCCTGTGACAGCTGAAGTACCGCAAGGTAGTATCCTAGGTCCTTTTATATACAATATACACTTGAAATGTTATTGGTGTGATGTTGTGTTGTAGCTAGTAGTGGTAGCTTGTATAGTACGAGCGGTTTTGTAAAGGGCTTGTGTGTATGTAAGTTTTAGAGAACAGTATTAGAAATAATCAAGAGAGCACCACTGTTTTTGAAATAATTATATTATTCTCTAAAAGAATTTAATCTTTACAATATCACAATAATATGCTTATGAGTATATTAAAGCTAGCTAGATTGATTTAACTTAAATTGGCACTAATGTTAACTGGTAGAATGTCTGATTCAGACTGTCCTGAAAGAATGCATTCTAATTGTTCGTTCAAATCTTCCCCTGTGAGAACAAGGGGTAAACAACGCTAACAAGGTTCATGAACTCTAAAAGACAATGGTGGTCTTCTACCTGAATAGTCCCTTTTGCCAGCGAATGTTACATTTTTCTTGATATTACAAATAAAATATTTTTCTATATTTCTGGCATCCACACACACTGCTGACCTTCCCCTACATCTTAATACAGTAACATCAACCTTCTCTGATAATACTGCTATTCTTTCCTCCCATACCGAACCTACTATTGTCTCCATTCATCTTCAAGATCATCTTTCCTTAATAGAAGAGTGATGTAAAAAATGTAAGATAAAAGTTAATGAAAAGAAATGTATTCACACCACGTGTTCACACCTGGTGTTAAATTAAATAACACTTTCCTACCTACTGCTGATAGAGTACGCTATCTTGGGTTATATATGGACAAAAGACTAACCTGGAACCCCCATACCAGAAAGGATGGAAACTAATAGACGATTTCTTATCCTTTCAAGACTCTTAGACAAACGATCTAAGCTTTCTTTAAAAAAAAGGAGCTTACAATATACAAAACTTTACTACGACCAATATGGACTTAAGGATTAGAAGTATGGGGCTCCACCAAGCATTCCAATGTTTACCGCATCCCAATCCTTACAGTCCAAAATCCTACGAAAAATTATCAATGCTCCTTATTAAGTCTCCAATAAAACCTTACATAATGACCTATCCATTCCATTTGTGTCCGATCTAATAAAATCCCGTTATCAAAGATTCCATAACTCCCTGTCCCGTCATCATAATCCTTTGGTTCAACAACTTGTTAGTCAAACCTTATCCGATAATCCAACCCGACGCCTGAAGCCGTCAGTGGCCTCTTTACCTTTTAAATTAACTTCAATGCCATAAAATAATATCACTTTGTATTTTCTTCTTATGTCAATCATGTCATGTGAACACATTCATCCACATTTGCTTATTGTATCTATTTGTACGGTTGCAAATAATTTTTTGCAGGAAGAAACAAAAAATAATAATAATTTTGAATTCGCCAATGATTAGATTTCCTTAAACTGGATAATTATTATTTATTCTTGAAAAAGTACAACGAAAGTGATGTTATGTAGCAAATCAAGAAGGCCTTACATTTAGTAGTATATCATCATCAGTCACTGTGTTGTGGGTTACAGACAACTGTTATCCTTGAGTGACGTGTTGTTCAACAGGCAGCCTGATGACGGAAGGAATAAGACAAGACTTGTTTTTTGTTATGTCATACATCATTGTTTTTTTTTTTTTTTATTTTTACTAATATTGGTAGTATTTACATGGTGTAAATCGATTGATACCAAGAAAAGAACGGAAAAATAAATAAAAAATAAAATCTGGTGGTAGTGCTGGGGGTAGGGGTACTAAACATTTAATAAAATGGTCTGAAAATTGCATTAAGAGAAAGTAGTGTGAATTTTTCTGAAATACCAAATTGTAGAAATTATAAAAATATTAAATATTCTTCAATATAAAGTAGGTAAAAAAAAAAAAAAAATGGCCTAATTATTTTGTTAAATGAATTGCGCAATAATTTTTATACTCGTACAATTACTTGACAGTCCAATATATATATAAGGAATAACCTTCACGTAGTGTCTTTAATAAACAATAATGTCTGTCCTCAATTTGGCCATCTCCACCACATAATATTACAACTGTGATTTACATTAGTATACTGAAATTCATTCCTGCAGTTTTATTACAGTGTATTTACTTTTTACTTTTTTCTTACTCCTAGCCTCAAAAGAGGAAGTATTGTAATCGTGCCAAATTTTCGTTATCGAGTTTTCACCGGAAATCTCCGTTTTGAAGTCCTCTGAGTCCATAAAAGTGGTTTTTAGCAAATGGTGTGCGTGTGTGTGTGTGTGTATCTACGTATGTATGTATGTGAACAGCATAGCTCAAAAACAAAAAAAAAACCATAGAAAGTTGAAACTTGATATTCCGTTTAGGTATCACCATGAGATCTGACAGTGCGTTATGTGTCAAAATTTCTCAACCGGAAGTACCACTTTACCAGTTTTTTTTGTTTTTTTTACTTTTTTTACGATTTTCTCAAAAATGGCACCGACTATTTTCTTCAAACTTGGTATATCAACTACACATACAAAGAGCTACAACTTTTATTTGAAACATTTCTCTGGGAAAATTCATTTAAGAGCAGTTATGGGGGAGGGGTGGGGTTAGGTTTTCATCTAAAGTGCTATTTCAGTTTATTGAACAGTTCTGTCGTCTAAATAATGTTCATTAGCATTGATTATTTTGTACAAATTCCGAGTTTGAAAAAAATCGGATGACTGGAAATACCACTTTTATAAGTGATTTTTTTTTTTACTATTTCGCGATTTTCTAAAAAATGGCTCCGACAATTTTCTTGAAACTTCTTATATAAACTAAACATACAAAGATCTACAACTTTTATTTAAAATATTTCTCTGGAATAATTCATTTAAGAGCACTTTTAGGGACAGGGTGGGGTTGTTTTTCCATTAAAGTGCTATCATAGTTGATTATACAATTCTATCATCCAAACAAAATTAATTAGAAATAAATATATGGCCAAAATTCCGAGTTTCAAGAAAAATAGTAAACCGGAAGTGCGCTTTTACTGAACGGTTTTTTTTTCAGTTTTCAACGAATTTCATTAAATTTGGTACACAAACTATAAAATTTGTCAATTATAATTTTGAGAACTGGAATAAAAGAAAGTTGTGTGAGTGTTTCACACCAGATTTTTTGAGATATTTTGTTGGCACGCACAAAGCATACCACCATTTATGTACTATAAATATTTTTTGCGGACTCAGAGGACCTTAAGATATGTATTTCCAATGAAAACTCAAATTAGAAAATTTAATAATTATTCTAATTATAGAAGACTTTATGGCCTCGCTCAGAGGCACAGAGTGTAGCTTTTCTGGGTACCTGTTCATGCGGGTGTAGGGGACAATGAGAGGGAGGATGAGTTGGCCAAAGTAGGACCCTCATTACCGTTTTGTGGTCTCTGAACCAGCAGTAGCCGTTGTAATGGAATCGTTTGATGTGTGATTCCTGGAGTAGCAGATATCTTGAAGAGGGCGGAAGTTAGTTGAGAGATTTTGGGAAGTTAGTGCTCGAATAATTAAACGGTTTATATAAAAATAACTATAATTGAACAATACTTTGAACGTTAGAAATGGTAACTAACAATTATAATAAAATACTTAGTAATAAATAGAAGATAAATTAGAATGATAAAATAACTAACTAAGATGCACTACTAAAGAATGATAAGTTTGAATATAGCTGTAAATTGCCGCTTGGGTATATAGACGTGCTCGTTTGGCCGTAGACGATATAATAATGGTTTCGTCGTATATCATAGAGTTTATATATTGGTGTTGGCCACACTCACACCAAGACATCTGTCCTAGTGTGCGACCATGTGCGACCTTCGCAGTTTGTTGACCTTATTCGGTGCTTGCTTTTTGATGTACAGTATTGATGAAAAGGCTTTGTTAATCGTTTGTTTGGCCGCGGCTGTCTTGAAGCCGGCGGCCGGTTGCTGGTTATACTTTTATTACTTCCACTCTTTGTTAGATAGCAGCTGGCTGGAACCACTAGTTGTAAATTATTATTTCTTTGGTGTACTTTGCCGATGTCAATGATTTTGCCATGTCATTACACCGTTACCAAGCAATTTTGCAACAGGGAAGTCAAACAATAGAGGAATAGGGAACTGGAGAAGCACTGGAGAAACACGGAAGGTTGCCTCCAGGCTAAGAGATTTATAAAAGGTATAAAATAGGGAGATTTGAAGTAATCTACTCTCTCCCTGAGTAGGGTACAACTCAGAGTTGTTGTGAGTGTTTTGCAGGACACTCTTGGGTAGCCGGTAGTTTACACAGAATAGGTAGGACATCTACTTATCGTCCTTTACGTCAGAATTGTGATAAGAGAGTCAGGGAAATGGTATACCACTTCCTAGGTCAGTGTCCTGTTTTACTAAAAGGTTCTGCATAGTTGGAAAAGTGTAATGGGATCTGAAACATTAAAGATTCATAGGATCCAAAGAGCGAGGAAGCGGATATTGAATGAATTAAAGAGGTTGGTTGTTCCCCACCTGGGCCGGACTAGCAGGGGAGAATTCGATTCTTGTAGGTGGAGCGGAATGGAACAGTTCGGGACGGTTTTACGACAGTACACCCAGTCAGCAACCTATCTACTACCTTATTATTACTCTGCCAGTCTGTCTCTTTATATTTCTCTCGCTACCTAACTTCTATTTAACTGTAAAGTCCTTGCAGTTTGCGTGTTCTATTTATTATACAGTGTTCAGCATATCATCTAGTTTATTCTCTAAAATCCATTCGATCTAATTCTCTCTCCCCTCACACTTCGATTATAAAGTGCAACACTCTTGAGGAAATGCTTGAGGGAGTTGCAAATAAAGATATGTAAAGATATTGTAGTTAGACCGATAGATTGCTGGAGAAGGCTTGACTAACGTTAAACTACCAAATTAGGTGTCATGGACGGCGTCAAAAGCACGGAAGCATACTGAATATATGTATCTGGGTATATAGTGTATTAAATAAAGCTCACAATTTACCTATTTTTCGACCATAATCCCATAATTACATTTATACATCTCACTACTTGTGTTTTGTTTATGGCCGCTTCTTGTAGTGTGAATCAGTTTTCATTTCTTTGTTGCTGTGAAAGTGACGCTACATAATGACTCCTTGAGAGGGACGAATGATGTTTCAATATTTCAAACGTTGATTGCGATACATTTGCGCAAACATTATCCTGGAGGTTCTCACGTTGAAGAAACTCGGTTGACGGGGAAGTCCGACATTACTTCTTGATCGGTGGTTTGTATTTTCTGCGACTCTTCTTTTTTTTTTATAACAACTCTATCAAGTTTCTTTAAACTTGGTAAGTTATAGCTACACATTAAACTATTTACTTATTGTATGACCATTTTTCCACAAAAGATTTGATTCTAGAGGAGCAAGGAGGGAGTGAAAGGTCTTGCTTGATTAAAAATGTCGTTGTTATGGTTCAGGCGCTATCCATTTATAAAAATCAATAAACCTTTACTTAAAGTTCTAAGATAATGTCAAATATAACAATGTAAATTGCAATCGTGTATGCAAGTGTGTTACACCAAATTTTTTTGAAAATATTTGTATAAATTATTGAGTTTTGGCAGCTAAAGTGAGTTTCGCCGGAACTCACATAATTTAAACAAATAATATTAACAACTGACCGGCTGATAAAAATCACCAAAATTTTTGAAAATAATAATACTGGACTTAACGGCAACTAAAAAAAAAATAGACATTATTATTTTGGCTTTAAACATCATGAGCAATTGCCAATCTTTCTTTTATAGAAATGTTTTATAAATAGATGGTTGGATGCTAAAAATGTAACTAACTATTTAGCTGATATATGTATATATATATAAAATATATATGTGTGTGTTTGTGTGTGTATAGTGCGTGATAAAAACATAATAAATATTCTTTTTAAACATTTCATAGAAACCATATCCATCTCCAATTGTGAGGTATCGTGCCAAAATAGTGGTCACGGTGGCGTAGGCTGATTAGCCAACCCCCTCCATGGACGTGTCACTTTCTTAAAAATAAAAATCATCAGATGAGTGAAATTCTACGAAGTCTTTAATAATAATAATAATAATAACAACAATAATAATAATAATAATAATAAATTTTCGCCCTATTACATGCTTAAATGGTGTTTATAAAATACTAACGGCCATAATTGCTGACAAAATCGAGGCACACGTTAATCAGAATGGGATAATGGCCTCAGAGCAGTTAGGATGCCGAAAACGGCGAAAAGGGTGTAAAGAGCTCCTGATTTTAGACTCTCTTATTGCTGCGCAAGTTAGAAGAAAGTCCCGGAATATAGCCGTTGCCTGGATAGACTACCAAAAAGCCTACGATTCGGTACCTCATGAGTGGCTATTGGCAGTTCTTAGAATATTCAAGGTCAATGAAAAAGTTGTGCAGTTGCTCAGCCGGCTAATGCAGAAGTGGAGTACGGAGTTGTATGTTGGAAGCAGTCACGAAGCCTACCGTACTAATGCTATTTGTATCCGTAGAGGGATTTTCCAAGGAGATAACCTTAGCCCCTTATGGTTTTGCCTGTCTCTCAATCCTTTGAGCACCCTGTTAAAGAACACCAAATTAGGATATTCCCTGCAGCCATCTTCGGGCCCGGTCATCTCGCACAGTCTTTACATGGATGACCTCAAGCTATATGCCAAAAGTAAAGAGCAGCTGCGAAGCCTTTTAGAAACGGTAGCAGATTTTAGTCAGGGGATCAGAATGGTACTGGGAGTGAATAAGTGTGCGGTATTGGGATGTACCAGAGGGAAAATATCAGAGCAAGAGAATATGCAGCTAGACGATGGTACGCTCATTAATAGCATTGGTGTGACGGACGCTTATAAGTACCTTGGCATGAATCAGCTGCTGGAATTTAGGAAGACAGCAAGGGAGCAATTTATCCAGACTTTTAAGAGTAGGGTCAGGACCATATTAAAAACGCTCTTGCATGGGCGAAATAAAGTAAAAGCGATAAATACGTGGGCTGTGTCAGCGTTATCGTATTCGTTTGGTGTATTGAAATGGTCTGACACTGAACTGGAGCGGCTGGACAGATTTGTCAGAACTGAGATGACTGCTTCTAGGATGCATCACCCCAAATCCTCAAAGGTAAGGTTATACCTGTCAAGGAAGTTGGGAGGCAGGGGACTCGTCAACATTCGGGAAGCCTGTCGCAGGCAAGAAAGTGCTCTTCGTGCATTCTTCCTCGGAAGTGAGTCGGCTGTATTTCGAGAACTACAGCGCATAGATAGCGGGTACACAGCGCTCGATTTGGCTGCTCAAGAAGGACCTCGGTTGAATACTTTCGAACACTGGGTAGAAGAATGGAAAGCCAAGGAGCTCCATGGCCGGTATTATGCGGCGTTGGAGGCAGACGGTATCTCTCGCGAGATATCAGTAAAGTGGCTCGTGCGAGGTGAACTCTTTGTACTCGCAATCCAAGACCAAGTGATTGCGACAAGATCATACCGGAGGCACATAATCGGGGAGCGAGAAATCTCTGACCGATGCAGGCTGTGCAACGCAGCAGTAGAGTCCATTCAGCATATCATCGCTGGGTGCTCGAATTTAGCTGGCACTGAGTACCTCTCAAGGCACAATAATGTAGCGCGCATACTCCATCAGGCGTTGGTAATCAGGCTCGGGATTGTGTCAGAGGGAGAGGAGCTTCCTTATTACAGGTATTACACGAAGGCCATAGTGGAAAAGGACGGGGTTAAGGTGTATTGGGATCAGTGCATGATCACCGATAGGTCGGTCTTGCACAATAGACCGGACATCCTTACTTTAAATACCCGAAAAAGGGCAGCCGAGATAATAGATGTAGGGATTCCCTTGGACGACAATACCCGCAAAACTTTAGCCGAGAAGAAGCGGAAGTACCAGGATCTAGCGATTGAAATCAAAGAGATGTATCAGCTGGATGTGGTTAGGGTAATCCCGATTGTCATATCGGCTAATGGCCTAGTACCTGTTGAGACTGTCAAGAATCTGCATGAGCTCGAGCTGGAACCCTGGTTGTTAGAGAAGGCGCAGAAGTCTGTTTTATTGGACACAGCGAGGCTGGTGAGGAAGTTCCTCAATTTATAACAAATGAAATGTCTTCAGTGGGTTGGAATTGTTCCCCCCGCTGATGCTATTTGCAAACGGAAAAAATAAATGGAAAAAAAAAAATAATAATAATAATAATAATAATAGTTTGCTTAATATATTTCTTATATCATTATTTTTTGAAAATTGAAAAAAATTATGAAATAAATTAAATGCATTTCCACTTAAAAAAAAATGCATACGATATTGTCATATTATGACAGGTTACAACATGCTTACGATATGTTTTTTAGGTTTGAGAAAATGTTCGTTCACTTTTTCATATGGGAAACGTTCGGTTTTTACCAAATAGGTGCCGCCTCCCATAAAAACATATTCTACATTAAAATGCCTGTTATGAAACACTCACACAACTTTTCCTGGGAGCCACTCGAGCCCGGGATTGCACATACTCTACTCTATGTGGCTTCCACAAACACTACACACCTTGCCTAGCAAGGTAGGGTGGAGCTCTAGATTGTCGAATGCTTTTCCACACATCACCTCTTATATTATTAAGCTAGTCGACGAGGGGAAGTGTGGAATATTGTTCGTGCCATCCTTTAATCTGCTAAAACTTGATTTGTAGATTTGGATAAAACTAAAGCACTTTTTTTAACTATGAATTGCATTATACACATATTATCTACATAAGTATACTATGTATACAACATAAATATAAGTATACAGGTAGTACAGAAGTATATAAGTATACTTTGTTATGTCCAATCTTAAGGAGGCTATTTATAACACAAACTTGAATTGAATGGTGCAGCACTTTAACAAATTTTTCTGCACCCCTCCAATGGACTAATCCTAAAATGAACTAACCTAATGGGATTGAAATATTTTTTTCAATCCCTGTATAAAAGCCTAAACTAAAACATTCATACTAACTTTCTCGCCAATAAATACATTCAAGCTAATAAATACATTCAAACTAATAAATACATTCAAGCTAATAAATACATTCACGCCAATAAGTATATAAGTAATCTGCAAATTCTATATTTCCAATGATTTTCTTCAAATTTTGGAATTATAACATTGATTTTATTGCATATTAACAATCTATCGGCAATAGAACCATACATTCTACGGATATGGTACTTTAGAGAAAAGCTTAACGCTACTGTTGTTCCTCCAGAATACCCCCCCAAAAAATAAATTTACCCGGGAATATATGTTTTAAATAAAAGTTAAATAAAGAAATATACGAAACAGGTATACAAAGTTTAAAGAAAATCGTTGGAGCGGTACTTCAGGTGTCCTCGAAACTTGTATTTCCGGTGAACACTCAATTTTGAAAATTTGACAAGATGACAATACTTCCTCTTTTACCAGGAGAAAGAGAAAGTAATAAAATATCGAAACTAAATTCTAATTTATTTAAAATTGAAAAAAAAATAAGCATGAAAAAATAAAATAAAAAATAAAAAATAAGCACGATAAATAAAAACGAATTTGATTTTCTCTATTATTTATTTTAATATCATCTACAATTTGCAGTTTGCTGCCAACCTTCTTACAAATCAATTTACCTACATATTTTGTTGTATTAATCCTGCTTGTGTTTCACATTTATTTATTACTTGTACCAGCTTTTGACTGACCATAAACTTTGCATTGCCTTTCTTCAAACTTCATCTATTCTTATTAGTGTAGTTTATTCCTGAAGTAACTCCCCCCCCCCCATTAATAAAAATGACTTGATAAAACTCTCAGATTACTTAACACTATTAAAATTTAATTATAAAATATTCTTCAAAACATGCTATTTATTATAATACATCTATTTTCTATTATCTAATCATAATTTTGTAATAATTCCACTTTTTGTCATGAAAAACACACACACATAGTAACATACCTAACCTTATAACCTTCCCACATATATACAACCAACAATTGTAAGTGTAACAGAAACATTAAGTTGAAGTGAACTCTCTACATGAACTTGGTGAATTCGCTCTGACGATGGATGAAAAAACCGGAAATCGGTCTGGAACACTATAAATATGTATGCTGCGACGGATAAAAATACCAGATAAATTATAATTTGTTAGCACCTATTTTATACTACTTTATTGACCTGAGTTCGTACCACAAAGGGTTATTTGGCCTACAATTTGTTATTTTATGTTTTTTTTATTATTCTGCAATATATATTTATAACTTTATTTTACTGCTAATAAATTGAAGTTGTTATTTCTGCTTTTCATGAATAATTTTTTATTTTATTTTTAACGCAAATTATCATGTATTACACTTAAATTAGAATAGTTTTATATTAATATTTCTTTGAATCGTATAAAGTAACGTGCATACATTCTAATCTAGGTGGTCGCTTTGAAGTTCTTAGAATTATATCTTCTTGTGGGTGTAAAAATAAAATAAAATGATGAAATGTTTTAAAAGTATTCCATACTAATTTAACATAATAAAAATGAAAACATAATCCTAAATAAAATATTATTTCACAATTTTTAAAAAAAAATTATTATTTATAATTACGTATTATATCCAAGAGCTATTCAGTGACATTTAAATCAAATTAGTATTATTATTATTATAGCATTACACTCTTGGCTAACGTTTACGCTGCATGTAAATACAGGCTGCGATAGAGCGTTCTGTAATTTGTTTTCCATTCTTAACAGGAACTCACAGCTGAGTGTTTGTAACAAAAAATTAATCTACTACTTTATACGTTCGCCCTGTGCTGCTATACGCAGCTCCGGTTTGGTCGCATGTGGATGAAACGTCGGTTTGTAGCAAACTACTGATGCAGTCTCAACCCGGAAATTCTAGTGGTTTTTCAATTTTGCAATTGTTATGTTAAAGTAAGGCGTGGGATTGCCTAGGTGCACTTAGGGAAATTAGTAGCCATAATAAAATTTTCCTGGTTTGGGTACCTGGGCATTCGGGGGGTCATAGAGGCAATGAGGCGGCAGATCGTTTGGCCCGGGAGGGTTCCATTGGAACACCTATTGGGGCCGGAACCGTTCTGTGGTGTCTCAAGATACCTTAGAAGTGCATCCAGTAGGACATTGATGCATGACCGATCAAGGGAATAGTGGGTCAAAACTCCAGGGGCCAAAGGCAGGCGAAAATGTTCATTCAGACCCGATTGTAGGTCTCCCTTCGGATATAATGGCTCCTAGATATGACTTCCAAAAAAAAACCCTTCAAAGTCTTAATATTAGACAGAGAGGCTTGGAAGGACGGGCCGCCAATTTCAGGTGAATCCATGTGGTACACGAACGGATCTAAGATGGAGAAAGGAGTGGGAGCCAGCGTGTACGGGGCTCAGCCGAGATGTAATATCTCGATGAGTCTGGGAAGGCTAGCTACGGTCTTTCAGGCGGAACTAGTCGCAATTTTTACCTGCGCCGCCGAAATAAGAAAACGCGGAGTGCATAACTCCAGAATCATCATTTATTCGGATAGCCAGGCTGCCCTCCGTTCAATTGATTCGCGGGAGATCAGCGCAAGGCTGGTGTGGGATAGTCTAACTTCGGGATATTAGTAGAGGGGAGGGGTTCCATGGGAACACTTATAGGACCAGGAACCGTTCTGTGGTGTCTCAAGATGCCTCAGGAGTGCATCCATCAGGACATGGAATCCGATCAAGGGAATGGTGGGTTAAAACCCCGGGCCAAAGGCAGGCGAAAACGTTTATTTTAGCTACTCGCCCAGGCTAACTGCAGAATTACTCCAACGTAGGCCGGGTGGGCCATAAGGATAGCAGTTGGCGTTCTCACTGGCCATTGTAGACTTAATTAGCACATGCATCGCTTGGGCCTGGCAACGTATGGCCTGTGTAGGTTTTGTCAGGAAGAAGAGGAAACAGCACTGCACGTTCTGTATCAGTGCGAAGGGCTTGTATGGTTGAAGTTTCGTCTCTTTGGAGTGGAGAAGCTGGCGCCTCAGCCAGGACTCCTCTCGGGTCTATTAAGGCAGATATGACTCGACAGGGTGCTCTAGATTGATCAGGGATAGGTGTTCTAAATTGATCACCTGGGAGCCTCCCCAGACTCCACAGTTCGACTAAGGACAGAGCTGGGGAGGGGTCTCCAACTTAGGGGTTGCGACAATAGCCTCCATGGGGGTCGCGGTGGCGCAGGCTGAAGAGCCTATCCCCCCCCCATAGAATCTAATCTAATCTGACTACAGTAAGAGATAGTGATGTGAGTGTTTCAGACTAGATTTTTTTTATTTCATTATTATTACAAAGCTAATTGATCTTTTTAAACAACCCTATTAAATATTAAGAATTTTGAATTATATAGATAAGTTTAATGACCTTAAAATAAGATAATATTTTTTTTGTAATGAATGAATTAAAAAATAAGACATTAATTCAATTTTTATCATAAATACTAAAATAATGATTAATTATTTTTAAATATTCTATAAATATCTTTACTAGAAAAAGAAGTATACAATAAAAAGAATAAGAAAAAAAAATATATCTGAAGGAATGTCATTAAGGCAATGAAATATTAAGTGATTATGAAGTGTCATGTCGCTGCCCTTATTGTTACGTCTGTCGTCTGATCGGTATATCCGGTGGTATATTATTGTATGTCTTTACATAGATAAGGAGGGCGGAAATTCTTTTTTTACAAAGGATAATGTTTAGGTGAATGAAGGAGTGGGGGGAATATATAAATATAAACTGGAGATTTGTTTTTTAAGAGATTTCTCATTTTTCTTTCTAAGTTATCGTTCAAGCCTTTCTTCAGCCGTTTTAACTTTACTGTTATAATATATATATATTGTTCTAGCTAATTTCTTCTAACCTCTCCCTAAGCGGAAGATGGTATAAACCATAAACATTTAAAAATGGTACACAGATGGTGGTTTATATCAAGCGAGCGAAGTGGGGGTTGATATGTTTGTTGTCTCCATGCTATATTTTACTAAGTTCCTATTTAGAAACAAAACATTTTATCATGTTTAGTAGAAGATGGAGGGGTGGGGGTGTAAATTTACGAAGGGTTTCAAAAAGTTCATTACCTCTTTTAAGTTAGTATTGTCAAGTCTGCTTGGAAGAATAATTAATGTTTTACACCTGCAATCGGCAACCTATGTACCGTGTAAAACTTTTTTCAGATGTTAATGTTCGTTATAATGGAATTGTTGAGGAGAGAAATTAGGGTTGATTGAATGAACAAGATATGAAGACACTGTTTATAATGTAGTATGCTATAAGTTTTGCACTAACTGCCCTGGACTTTATAATGAAACTGATAGAATAAAAGATGGGAGTAGAGATATGACACGATACGATGTATGGTTGAATCTGATAGATATCCTCTAGATAGATTCTCACTGGCTTATATACACAGGTTCTCCCACTCTAGCCTGCTTAAGTCAGAGAGTAGTCTCTGTTAACCAGAGATATAGCCTCTCTTCTCTCTGCTGGATGCCATTACATTCGTCCTAAAGTTTACAAAAATTTATGTCTAAAGTCTTATTTAAAAATATGTCTTCTAAATAGCATGGGCAAAGCCTAGGGACCAAGGAAATCACTTTATTGAAGTTATGTTTCTAATATAATTGAATTTTATATTATTTTTATTATTATTAAAAGGGCTCAACGGTGCGTAAATGACCTTGGTCCCCCTCCAAAATACCACACGCCTTTCTCCTTTAGTGTCTCAGATTCTTTTTCAATATGCCTCAGGCAGCTTAAATCACGACCTTCTCCAATCCACAGCGCAGTCACTAATTCATCAAAGTCTGTTCATCCTATTAAGAGATATAGTTTCGAGGGTGGATGCCAAAGATCAGCACGTACAACTATGCTGCAAATAAGAGCGCTCTCTCTGTTGGAGTTCCAGAAGATGGCACTCAAGTATACTATGTTTAATACTTTGTACAGTTTAGGCGAAACAGAAACACGAAGAGTTAGAAATGATCTTGAATCGCTTCAAATGTATGTTCATCGAACTTTTCGATCAAATAAAAACTTTTTGCTCAGTCGAAGGGTGTGACTGATATTAGAGAAAATATCAGTGAAATAATAAATGTCCAATATCTCACTATTTCATTACTAACCTAACTTTAATGCCTAAAGTTAATGCGTACATAACTTTCAAAATAATGTACCCATTATTTTGCTTCATACATTATTAAGCAACAGTAGGGAGTTCATTTTATGAACTCTGTGTGCACACTAATAGTATAAAATTTAAAATAAAATAAATCAAATTTGTTCCTTCAATAAATTTTTTCTTAAAAAAAAATAAAATAAAATAAGACAGGCAGATGTTAGAAAAATCTGTGTTCTATGAATGTAATATCATTATAAAATGAAGAAACTTATAAAAAAAAAAACGAAAAAAGAGAACACCTGGTTGGTTGCTACTTCCTCCGCAGACAATTATATTTTTTTCTTCTCTCATTCTTTCATTCATTTCTTCCCCCTCCCCCCCAGTTGTAGAAGATATTCTTTTCATGAATGAATGAATTTAGATCGGAGACAAAAAAAAAGGAAAGAAGTTATAATGACATTTTTCATTAGTAACAGGTTGTCTCTCTCTAACTGGAGGAGACATCTTGTTCTTGCGATAAATAAAAAATGTTGGAATGATAAGGAATTTCATGTTTCCCTCTTCTTATATTTGAGTAATATCACAAAATATGACAAATGCTTAAAAAAAAAAAAAAATCTGGTGTGAAACACTCATATCACTATCACTTACTGCAGTCTACATAGTTACAAAATGTATACAAAATTTTCTTTAGTTGGTCTATAGTGGCTAGCGCACTCGGCTTTGGTGCGGGGAATTCAGGAATTCGATTTGCGTGAGTCGAAAAAGTTGGTGTTAACCCAGCATCGTGAAGAAGAAAAAATGGAAAGCTATGGTTTGTAGCGCACCTAGGGAGCGAAAGTCAAAACTAAACGGCGAGGGAACTGCGGCGGCTTATCACACGTCCACCCTCCCCAATATATCGCCGTCTGGCAAGCCTTAGTTCTTTATGGACTGTTGCGCCATAGGTTTTTAATTTTCCTGATATTCACAACATATTACATGCGAATGTGTTGGATTTAGGAGCGATTGATATGGCTATGGGGTGGAAAAAAAGATGGGAGTTTCCCATCCCCCTCCCCAAACGGAGGTACTCCCTTTTAATTTTAATTTATGTTCAGAGAAGTAGAGGCTTAATTATTGAGGAATTTCCCTTAGGCCAGTGTCGTTTTAATCTTCTGGGAAAAGTATCAGGAATACTGGAAGACGGGACAGTCTTTTTGGATAAGAAGATTAGGATGGGCGCCGATATTGAATCATGGCAATTTTTTTATATTGGGATGTGTTATTAGCTGGTGAATAAAAGAAATTTTAAGATCACTATGAAGGATTAGATTAGAGACCATAGTAAAGTGATTTTCCAAAAGATTTTGGACTGGACCCCTATTGATATAATGTTTAGGGTTCAACCGACCATTCCAAATTCCTAACGTATCCAATACATCCAATATAAATTAAAACAAAAAAAAAAGAAATGTTGTGAATTTTATAATTGTTGTGTAAAAATATTAACCACAACAGATTTTTAATGAAAACTCAATTTAGAAAATTTAACACGATCGCTTTATTAGCTTGAACTCAATTTGTATTGTCATTTTTGGATTCTGGATAATATTGTGCTAAAGTGCGTATTTAGAGAACTTGTATTTGCCTATAATTATTTGTAAGAATGTTGTATTTTTTTACTAGCGCACTCGCTTTTGGTTCGATTCCCGTGAAGGCTAAAGACTGTGTTAACCCAGCATCGTAAAAAACAAAAATAGGAGCTACAGTTCGTAGCTCACCTAGGTAGCGAAAATCAGAACTAAACGGCGAGGGAACTGTGTCTATCTTTAAACAGAATATTGTTTTGCCTTTTTTTTTTTTAATTTGATTTGTACAATTTTGTTTTGTCTTTTGTTTATAATCTATTAGGTCTAGCCAAACCTTAAATGCATATAATAATAGTTATATACTAATCACTTATAATAATAAATACATTTTTGATAATCTATTAATTTAATCCGACATATTAAATACTTTAGTGAGTTGTCATTTTACAATGTGGTCAAATATTGGCAAACACCTGTTTCTTTGTAAATAAAAACTGACAGTATACAAAAAACTTGGAAGACCAAAGGAAGTTTCTAATATAATATCTGAATAATTACTTTCTTTTTTTTTTTTTTTGTCAAATACACATTCATAATAATTTCTACCACAGAAAAAAATCAAAACATTAAATTCACTACCAAGCATTTCCAATTCTGGAACCCGTAACTAATACATCCAATATAAATTTAATGAAAGAAATAATTATATTTAATTATAAATTTATCAGTTACAGCTTGTTTTTCAAATAACATTAAGATTAAAGTCATTATTGTAAAGTATATAAATTTCAGAGGTAATTAAACAATTATAATAGTAATAAAGTAGATAAGTGATACGAGTAATTTCCAAGAAATAAATAATGAAGTGAAACATTAAACTAGTTAATCTGAGAAACAACAATAAAATCAGAGATTACAAAACAAATATACCATTTGCTATTTATGTACAAAGAACAAAGGTAACCTGTATGAAATGTAGATGACATAGGAGAAGAAGAAGTAGAAGATCAAGAAGAGTTGAGTATAAAGTGTTTATAATGGAAATAATAAGGATGTTGTATATTTTAGTAGACTGTTTGTATTATAAAGATGATACCCACACCGTCATCACATATTATAACTATAAATTATTATTTACTTCAAGGACACAGGTTTATTAGTGTTCTAAACACATTTGTAATAGAAAATAAATAAACTAACTTAACTAATTTTGCAAGTTTCAACAGTTAGAAAAAGGAAACGTAACAGGTTTTAGGACAAAATGAATTGGAAATTTACGTACATAGCATACTAATCGTATAATTTCTATCAAATGTTTAAGCCATTTATCACTCTCTTTTTGTTTATTCAGATCGATCTTTTATTTCGATTTTTACTTGCAATCGTCAAATTTGTCGAAATTGAGTTGTCACCGGACACTAAGTCCGGAAAAGTGTTTTTTGTTTAGATATTGTCAGTGGTCAAGCATAATTCAAAATCGGAAAATCGCTTAGTTAGAAACAATTTTATAACCGGGGAGAACTTGTGTACTAGTTGGTTTTCAGGACTTCAGGAACTTCCAGAACATACGTATACACATCGTAGACCGTTCGGCAGCTTTTTATCATTTCTCAAAATTAATTTTTCAACGATTTGGGAAAATCTAATACTTTAAGCTTAAAAAGTCTGCTGCCGCTACTAGTTTTTTTTGGAGAAATGATAAAAAGCTGCCGGACGGTCTACGATGTATACATATTCCAAATAAACTATTTTGGTACCTGATATATCTCTTAATTGGCTGATCGGCCGGGGGTATCATAAGAAAAACACTAAAAAATTTTTTTAAGTGTTTTTTATTAATGGCCCGACGTTTCGACAAACATTGTTTGTCTTCTTCAGGGGCTATTTTGTAAATACAGAATTTGTGTGCTCTATTACATGTTCAATTATGAGTCATGTAATAGATAATTGAACATGTAATAGAGCACACAAATTCTGTATTTACAAGATAGCCCCTGAAGAAGACAAACAATGTTTGTCGAAACGTCGGGCCATTAATAAAAAACACTTTAAAAAATTTTTTTAGTGTTTTTCTTATGATACCCCCGGCCGATCAGCCAACTAAGATATACATCAGATCATTTCTAACGGCCAACAACTTCTACAATTGGATATTATGGTACCATTTTTATACATATATTGCGCATATGGTACAATAAGCATTTTAAATTTAAAGAAAATGTAAATAAACTATAGAGTGTATCTTATTGTTGGCTTATCCACCAGGAAGTTTTCAGGGAAAGAAACACCAAATAATTTTAGTTTATTTTTATTTAAAACCCGAAGTTTCAGCAATAATTGTTTGCCATCTTCTGGGGCTCTGTTTAAGTAAGAGAAGTTTGGAAAACTTCGGTTTAAGTACTGTTAAATGGAGTATATTAGATCAGGAAGATTATCAGGACTTTTTTAAGTTTTCCAAACTTCTGTTATTTAAAGAGAGGCCCAGAAGATGGCAAACAATGTTTGCCGAAACGTCAGATTTTTAAATAAAAATACATTAAAACTATTTGGTGTTTTTTTTTCTGTAAACTTTCTGACCGATAAGCCAACAATCAGATACACCTGATCACATTCTAACGGCCAACAATTGAAAAAAAATCAGTGTGTTGCACTATTAGTTGACTGAATTTGTCCGAAACCTTGCTGCTGGATCCGATGGTGGTAGCTACAAGGAATATCAAGTTTGATGTACTTGTAATTTTTTTTTATGTTTGAGATTTATTTGTTCTTTTTGGAGGGGGACCCGTTACACTGCGACCTTTACGATCTATTGTGCTATGCCCCTTCAATGCCGCAGGCTGCCCACAGCACCCAAGCAGATGTCGAACACCGCCTACAACACCTCCATCAGGTTAAGATCCCATGTAATGAGCCCCTGACGGGCTCTAGGGACGGTATATTCCCCTCCTCCTCCTTCTCCTTGTAGTTACTACCCAGGTTCTTAAATCTTCTCTGGGTAGCAAGCAACTTTTCAATCTGTTAGGAGATGTAATGGAGTTTCCTCTATCTCCCCACAGAATCTACGTGGTGCCACTCTCCAAACACAGCTTCGTCAGGTGTCCTCTGTTCTTTTTGAAATACTTTCTGTAAGAGGATGTATTGAGATCGCGTCAAAGTTTCGAAATTGGAATTATTTGGAAATGCGACTTTAATAATTTTTTTTTCAGATTTCCATATTTGAGTTTCTTTAAATTTCGTATACTATCTATACCTATCTATACCATCTATGAATTTAGCCTGCCTCTGCCTTGGTGTACTTTCCACCATTGCAGAGGCGCTGGTCTTCCACCCAATCCTTGATAGAAGCTTGAATAAGTCTCCTGGGCAACCCACAGAAGGGCATGGGGTTTATAAAGGTCCTTCGAGGGCATCCATCCTTTCGTTGCCAAGAAACCCCGCACGTCCCGGCACCCAGACAAGTGTTAACAACTTATTTCGAACACCCACCTCGGTAAGGTCAAGCAGGCAGTCCCATAACAGCCTTGAGACTGTTTGGTTTGATGAAAATGCCTTCAAGGTTGCCTTACTAGGGTATGGCCAACCACTCTTCTACCCTCCAATCCCTGTTTTATAATCTCTTTAGCGCAAAGTTGTTATACGCCACTTCGGGCTTCGAAAAAACCGTGGCTTACTTCCCTAGGCTGGCCTTAATCTTAACTTTAGGCTTGCCCTCGTAGACCACAATTCCGACCCCAGACGGAGGCTTTGGTGCCGCCCGAGTTACAGAGCAGAGGGGAATCCCTATCCCATTCATCCGTGTTCGGTAAAACAATGTGGAAATTCCTTTTAAAATGAAACTTAGGAATCATCCTATGCAAGTTGGCATACCAAGTAAATGGTCAGCATTAACTTCCTCAATCAGCCTCTGGTTAACGTAAAGAAGAGCTATTGCAATCATGTCAAATTCCCCGATCGGGGAGCTATAAGATCATGCTTCTCTCAAAAGCCTATATATTACTGAAGCTAGTTAAGCATTAAGTAAGCTTTCCAAATTTGAAGGAATTCTATCATTAATAGCCATGTGATTTGCAGTAAGAAGATAACGTTATGTGCGTTTTTCACACCAGATTTTCTGATATTATAAATAAAAGCTTTATTACTTCATAGTTCCCGGAGACAACAGAATAAGGTTGATAATTTTATTTAATATACTGCTGGAGAGACGGAGAGAGTTTAAGAGAGTGAAAAAAAAGAAATGAAAACAATCTACCAATCAACACTTGTTTATAAAGAGCCATTCCATAAACATAACCTAAAAGATTACTGTACATTAAAACACAGCTGATATCTGGTACTCTAGTGGCCAATCCAGTGACTCATTTCTACGAAGATTTAACTAGCGTGTATGACTATTATACTATTCTAAAGGGAAGTCTAGACTAGGACCATCCCCACACTTCCCTCGTCCTCTTCACATATTTGGGCTCTACTAATTCGTTTCTTTCGACCTTTTTATTCACACTCAGAATAAAACTTCTTCTTTGTAAGTTTTCTTCGTAGAAAAAATAAATTTCCAATGTCTATGTCAAAACTAATTAATTAATGACAAGTACTACATTATTTTTAAAAGTTTAATTAATTATTATTAATCATGATACTATGAATAGGAAACAATCCAAGGAAAAACAGCGTAGCATATTACACCATACTGGCACCTTGTTGGGCGCCAAATGAGATTGGTTTTAAAATAAATTCACCCCGCTGACACACTAATGGGGACGGGCAATTATCGATAACTTTAGAGCAGAGCTCCTCAAATTGAAGACTGCGGAAATGTTTGGAACAGCCGCGATCAAAAGAAATATTGTATAAAATGAAATTTCATACATTCCAGTTAATAATTAAATATGAAAATAAGTAACTATTAAGAATTAATATGTGCTTCATTTATAAAAATGCACTTCTTCCTATTATAATTAAAAAAAAAAAAAAAAAAATCTGGTGTGAAACACTCACACAACTTTCTCTTTCTCCAGTTTTCAAAATCGTACCTGATTGACAAATTTTATTAGTTTGTCTACCAAATTTAATGAAATTCCTTGTAGTTCGTCGAAAACTGAATAAAATGTTCAGTAAAAGTGAACTTCCAGTTTACTAATTTTCTTCAGTAAAAAAGCACTTCCGGTCATCCGATTTTTTTTCAAACTCGGAAATTTAACAACATATTCAATTCTAATTAATATTATTTAGATGATAGAATTGTCCAATAAACTGAAATAGCACTTTAGATGAAAACCTAATCCCACCCCTTCCCAATAACTTGTCCTTAAATGAATTTTCCCAGAGAAATGTTTTAAATAAAAGTTGTAGATCTTTGTATGTGTCGTTGATATGTCATGTTTCAAGAAAATCATCGAAGCCATTTTTGAGAAAATCGCAAAAAAGTAAAAAAAAAGTAAGTAGTAAAGTGGTACTTCCGGCCGAGGAATTTTGACAGATAACGTAAGTGTCAAATCCCATGTTGATACCTAAACGGAATATCAAGTTCCAACTTTCTATGGTTTTTCGTTTATGAGCTATGCTGTTAACATACACACAGACCGTTTTCTAAATACCACTTTTTTGGACTCAGGGGACCTCAAAACGGTTATTTCCGGTGAAAACTCGATATCGAAAATTTGACACGATTACAATATACTTCCTGTTACTAGGAATAAGAGAAAGTAAAAGGATACAATCAAATAAAATCATTTATTTTAATTGCGAGCCGGCGGTTTGTAACTACGCAGCGATTGGTTAATGCAGGCGCCAATTAGTCACTCGTTGAATGAACGTTTATATTGCTTAGCCTCACCGACGGAGTAGATGCTTACTTAGTCGTTCAATTTTAGCCTCACCGACGGACAAGAGACTTACTTAAAAACATCTACATTACTTATATATAGAACTTTTTCATTAAACTTATGAATAATAATAGAAGAAGTAAAGTTATTCATTTCCGTTATTTTACCCACCCACTCCATGATAATATTTCAAATAGACAAAGAAAAAAAAATTAAAAATAATTTATTTAAAAAAGCCCCATTCTCTCATTTACAGAAATGGTGATTCAAACAAACAAGAGGAGTTCCGGTCTGTAATGAGTTCACTATTTTCACTTGTCTTATAATTTATTTTTATATTTTTAAAGTATATAACATATCTTTGCTCTTAAAATAACTTCCGGTCTCTACTAAAACGGAAATCATAAATACTTCACTAAACATTAAAAATGATGAACGAACAATGGAAGATGAAAAATTTCCTAACAAATAGAAGAGATAATAATGAAAAAGGTTGGGTTTTCAATTTTTCTATAGAAAATGAATAAAATGAAATCATTTTTTCAAAAAAAATAAAAAAATAATTCAAACAAATATTAAAATAAAAAAATCAATGTCTGCAATAGAATGAAGAATATTCGTACATATGTAGGGCTGCCTAGCATGGTCTGACGGAGTTTTAGCTTTAATTCTAAAAATAGCAAAACGATAAGACTGTTGGTATTCACAAATAGATCAGTATAAGGATTAAAGGTGGCAAACAACTTGTAGTCTTTAATACACGCTATATAACTGTTTACATTCACAAAGTATTTTTATATATCTATAAATGTATGATATAATGTATTTTAATTATATAACCATTTATTATATTTCTTTCTAAACAATAAAGTATTCAACAATTATAATTAACCTCTACTTTTAATATAGGTTTTCTTTCCTTACGATCAATTATTTATTTTTTTTACTTTCTCTTAGTTCCTAGTAAGAGGAAGTATTTGTAATCGTGTCAAATTTTCGATATCGAGTTTTCACCGGAAATATCCGTTTTGAGGTCCCCTGAGTCAAAAAAAAAAACTGGTTTTTAGAAAATGGTTTGTATCTATGTGAACAGCATAGCTCAAAACCGAAAAATCGCATAAAGTTCAAACTTGATATTCCGTTTGGGTATCACCATGGGATCCGACAGAGTAGGTCAGCGGTCAAAATTCCACGACCGGAAATGTTTTTTTTTTTCACTTTTTTTTTAATTTTCTCAAAAATGGCTTCAACGATTTTCTTTAAACTTCATATATCAACTACACTTACAATGATCTACAATTTTTATTTACAAAATTTCTCCGGAAAAAATGCATTTAAGGGCACTTTTAGAGGAGGGTGGTGGTGGGTTTTCCTGTGAAGTGCTATTTCAGTTTACTATCCTTTAAATAATATTAATCCTATATCAATTCTATCATTTAAATAATATTAATTAGAATTAAGTGTGCTGTTGAAATTCTGAGTTTGAAAAATTAATCGCATGACCGGAAGTGCGCTTTTACTAAAATGTGTTTTTCAGTTTTTTGTTTGTTTTTTTTACTTTCTTGCAATTTTCTCAAAAATGGCTCCGACGATATTCTTCAAACAGGTTATATCAAACCACACATACAAAGAGCTACAACTTTTATTTATAGCATTTCTCTGGGTGGGGTGGGGTTAGGTTTCCCTCTAAAGTGCTATCACAGGTTGATTATACGATTCTAGCATCCAAATAAAATTATTTAGAAATAAATAGATGGCCCCAAAATTCCGAGTTTCAAGTAAAATTAGTAAACCGGAAGTGCGCTTTTACTGAACTTTTTTTTTTTTTCAGTTTTCGACGAACTCCCAACGAATTTTGATCAACTTTGTTACACAAAGTATAAAAATTTGTCAATTATAATTTTAAAAACTCTTGTAAGAGAAAGTTGTGTGAGTGTTTCATACCAGATTTTTATTATTACGATTGTGCCAGATTTTCGAAATTGAGTTTTCCCTGGAAATATATGATTTGTGAGGTCTCCTGAGTCCAAAAAAAAAAGAAAGAAAAAAGTAAAGTGGTTTCTACAAAATAGTTTGTATGTATGTACGTCTGTTTTTGAACAGAATATTCAAAAAAAAGAAAAGTTCCCCAAGAAGCTCTTAAACTTGGTGTGCCGTTTAGTTACCGAACACCGCATCAGACATGAAGATTTCCGGCAAAATCCAGCAACCGGAAGTACCATTTACTGAATGGTATTTTTTTTACAGTTTGTTTTGTGATTTTCTCAAAAATGGGTCCAACGATTTTCTTTAAATTTATTATATCAACTACACATACAAAGAGCAACAACTTTTATTTGAAACATTTCTCCGGGGAAATGCATTTAAGTGCACTTTTTGGGGAAGGGGTGGGGTTAGGTTTTCATCTAAAGTGCTATTTCAGTTTATTACACAATTCTGTCATCTAAATAATGTTAATTAGAATTAAATATGTTGTTGAAATTCCGAGTTTGAAGAAAATCGTTATGGCTGGAAGTGCCTTTTTACTTCCTCCTTACTCCTAGTAAGAGGAAGTATTGTAATCATGTCAAATTTCCGTTATCGAGTTTTCACCGGAAATATACGTTTTGAGGTCCCCGGAGTTCAAAAAAGTGGGTTTTAGCAAAGGGTCTGTGTGTGTGTGTGTGTGTATATGTGAACAGCATAGCTCAACAACGATAAACCGTAGAAAGTTGAAACTTGATACCCCGTTTAGGTATCACCATGTGATCTGATAGTATTATCTATCAAAATTCCTCAACCGGAAGTACCTCTTTACTAGTTACTAACAGCTACAACTTTTATTTGAAACGTTTCTCCGGGAAAATTCATTTAAGGGCACTTCTGGAGGAGGGATGGGGTTAGGTTACCATCTAAAGTGATATTTCATTTTATTACACAATTCGGTCATTTAAATAATGTTAATTAATTAGAGTTAAATATGTTGTTGAAATTCCGAGTTTGAGAAAAATCGGAAAACCGGAAGTGCTTTTGTTTTAACACTTTACAAAATATGATTTTTTCACTTTTTCGCAATTTTCTCAAAAATGGCCTCGACGATTTTCTTGCATCTTCGTATATAAACTAAATATGCAATGATCTACATTTTTCATTTAGAACATTTCTCTGGGAAAATTCATTTAAGGACATTTTTAAAGGAGGGGTGGGGTACAGCTTCCTCTAAAGTGGTATCATAGTTGATTATACAATTCTATCATCCAAACAATAATAATTAGAAATAAATGGATGACCAAAATTCCAAGTTTTAAGAAAATTAGTAAGCCGGAAGTGTGCTTTTACTGAACACTTTTTTTCAGTTTTCGACGAATTTCGTTATATTTGGTACACAAACTATAACCTTTGTCAATTATAATTTTGAGAACTGGAGTAAGAGAAAGTTGTGTGAGTGTTTCACACCAGATTTTTTTTTTAATAAATTAAATATCTAAGCGGCATATGTAGTTTGAACTTCCTGTGATTTTTAGTATTTGAGGCAGTTAGCCTCAACATATACACACACACACACACATCTATCCCAATAAAAGATTTTTTCGGAGGACTCACTACTTGTATTTCAGGTACAAAGTAATTTCCGAAAATTCACGTGCGCATTCAGAAACATGTTCGCCAAACTTACATTAAGTTAAATTGATGTGATATACGTATTCAGAAGATTTTCTCTTACAGCTGTTTATGAACATGTATATGATATTGTTACCTAATATTAATATATCTAATATGTAATGGGGGGGGGGACAAATACCTACCCAGCCAGCGAGGAGTTGGAGGCAGACCCGATTCTAGGTCTGCCTTCGGATATAATGGCTCCTAGATATGACTTCCAAAAACCCTTCAAAGTCTTAATATTAGACAGAGAGGCATAGAAGGACGGGCCGCTAATTTCAGGCGAATCCATGTGGTACACGGACGGATCTAAGATGGAGAAAGGAGTGGGAGCCAGCGTGTACGGGGCTCATCCGAGATGTAATAACTCGATGAGTGTGGGAAGGCTAGCTACGATCTTTCAAGCTGCGTTAGTCGCAATTGTTACCTGCGCGCCGCCCAAATAAGAAGACGCGGAGTGCATAACTCCAGAATCGTCATTTATTCGCGGAAGATCAGCTCAAGGCTGGTGTGGGATTGCCTAGGTGCACTTAGGGATATTAGTAGCCATAATAAGGTCTTCCTGGTTTTGGGTACCTGGACATTCGGGTCACTGAGGTAACTGAGGCTGCAGATCGTTTGGCCCGGAGGGGGGCTTCATCGGAATACTTATAGGGTCGGGAACTGTTCTGTGGTGTCTCAAAATGCTTCAGGAGTGCATCCATCAGGACATGGATCGGTCGATCAAGGGAAATGGGTGGCTTAAAACCCCAGACCAGAGGCAGGTGAAAACGTTTATTTATAGCTACTCGCCCAGGCTAACTGCAGAATTACTTCAACTAGGCCGGGTGGCCATAAGGATAGCAGTTGGCATTCTCACTGGCCATTGTAGACTCAATAAGCACATGCATCGCATGGGCCTGGCAATGGATAGCCTGTATAGGTTTTGTAAGGAAGAAGAGGAAACAGCACTGCACGTGTTATGTCAGTACGAGGAGCTAGTATGGCTGAGGTACCGCCTCTTCGGAGAAGAAAAGCTGGTGTCTGCAAGCCTCAGCTAGGGGCCCCTTTCGGGTCTATTAAGTCTATTAAGGCAGATAGGGTGCTCTAATTGAACATTCGGGGAAATCTCCCCAGACTCCACAGTTCGATGAAGGACAGGACGGGGATAACAATGTAGTCCAGAAGAGAGGAGCGCCCAATAAAATTGAAGCAATCGCATATAATGTTTGAAATTCAATGCCACAAATATCACATAACTACCTTGTACACAACTTTTTTTATGAAAACTGTTCATATAAAAGTGATAGGCTTATATCTATGCAGTTAGCAATCTAAGTTTAAAGGGAAATTTTATAGCTTGAGAAAATTTCAAAAAATTCGAAAATCTATTCTTAGGTGTAAAGTCGCACTTGCGGTTAATAAATTTACTACACAATTTGGAGAATTCTACTAATGCTTCTACTGTATATTAAAATAATACAGATAATAAAACCAAACATTGTCCTTAAATAGATAGTACACGGAAGTTTCAAGAAAATTTGTTGGAACTGTTTTCGAGGAAATTGCGAAAAATTTAAAAAAAAAAAAAAATTCAATAAAATTGCGGTTTCCGGTTGATGAATTTTGACCAAAAAATCTTATTGTCAGATGTATCTTTTTTTATTAAGATATTTTGTTCATACATGCATATACGTATATTTGAAACCAAAAATTTAACTGTTAAGACTTGCTTAAATCTTGGAGCAGTTAAGTATTAGTACTCTTATTAAGTATTTAATTTACTTAAACTCTAAGAAGGTCCCTAGATATTTCAGTTTGTGAAAGGGAGTTAGTGGTGAGCTGATTTACAAGAAGTTTTGGACTGGAAATAACTGAGGAAACTGCTCGAAAGTTATAAAGCTGGTGGCTTCAAAGTGAATTTCGATAAATTCGAGTACTTAGTTGTAGGAGGAGAGGGACGGGATCTGATTGTGAACTCACAGGTCATTAGGTCTATTCGCCGTTTCAAGTACTTAGATTCAATAATTGCTAGCTCCGGTAGCTGTGAGGACGATGTTCCTAATGAAATGTTTTTGGTGTGATATTGTGATGTAGTGTAGTGGGGTAGCTTGTAGTGGCTTGAGCGGTTTTGTAAAGGGGGCTTGTAAGTATATATGTTTAAGAGAAAAGTAATAAGAATAATTAAGTAAACACTGGTAGATTAAATTAAATATATTATCTTTAAAGATATTTAAATATTTTACAGTATCACAACTAATAATGTTTATGAAACTAAGTATTTATCTAGATTAAATTTCAAAGCTCTTATGTTTTAACTTAAAATGGCACTGATTTTTAGAGAGCAATTCCTGAAGCAAGTGTTCTGGCTTTGAAAGCAGAGTGCAGACTGTCTTGAAGGAATGCCCTCTCTAACGGAGGATTTTCTCTTACAAAACAGTTGGCCAAGTGGCATTGTTATTTTCCTAACGGATTCCTGTACTTTTATCTCCCTAATAGCAATGATCTTAAATTACAGTACCTGCCTCTAAAATACATTATTTTTGCCAAAATTGTTTCACATTAAATATATTTTTCAAAACTATTTATTTTTGCATTTCTTCTTCCACTACAATAACCAGGGCAGGACGGAGTCCTTTGGAGCAAAGAAATATTGCATACGAAGAAAATCATTCTGCGGATGATAGTGGAAAGCATTCTCACGTATGGTGGGGAGAGTTGGACACTTACCGAACGTCTCAGACAGCGAATACATGCAATTGAGATGGACGGTCTGTGACGCAGTTTGAGGGTTTCTCTTCTCCATAGGATATGGAAGCACAGGAGGCCGCAGTTGGCCGATTAGAAATGCGGTCACTACAGTGGGTACGGTCATGTTCAGCGAATGGGGGAAGGAAAGGTGGCCAAAGAAAGTGTTTTTGTGGTCCTCTCCTGGAAGAAGAAAAAAGGGCGCCCTAAAATGTCTTGGAAAGGACGTATGGTTCGAGCAATGGATGCTCGCGGCCTAACACGGAGCAGGACTGGGAAGACCGCTTCACATGGTCTTTGGGAATCAAGGAAAAAACCATGGAAACCGTAGAAATACCTAAAAAAAAAACAAAAAAAACTGAGGAATGAAACTTAAGATAGCTGTTTTGATCACTTCAGGAAATATAAATTGTGATTAATATGATTGGAATCAGAAAGGATCTTTGACAATAATTGAAGGGTACTTTTGGATTCTATATCTGTTGGAAGGAAACCTTAGTTTACCCCCTAAATAAGCCAGATGGATTTAATTTGTTACTTAGTATGCAGGCATCATTGTAACTTTGATCACTTGTCGAAGAATATGGGTCAGAAGTCTGTAACGTCTGTTAAGTTGTGGTCGTTTTCAATCTGGTGCGGCATAAGCGTTAATCCAAATAAGCGTATAAGTAATGTATACAAAGTGTCCTAGGAAGGGGAATCTTTCCAGATATAATGGAGGCAAAATTCCTCTTCTTCAAGCAAAGATTATTATATGCTTCCTTTCGGATACAGCCGTTTTTAATCTTCCACATCTTAACCAACATTCGAGGATTGGGAAGTGAATCATTTTCTAACTTAACAAGAAACGTTTCTATAGCAAACATTTTTTAATATAACCCACGTTCAAAAAAAAAGTATATACGATTAGGAAAGAATTGTCTTCATATTTTGTAAATATAAAAAAAGAAATATGGGGATATTGAAATCTCCTAGTAATAGCACAACGAAGGTTCCACATATCAAAATCATTATTCAATTAAATGGATTCACTTAACCCAATCAAAACACAAGGTCAAACTATCATAGTTTTTACTTAACTAAAGTATCTTTATGATGATATTATCGTCGATTTAATGTATACATATTTTTCATCTGTATATCTTAATGCAAAGTAATTGGATAAAAGAATATTGATGTTTTAATATACTTGGTGCATCATCATCATAAATATTTATTTAATATAATATTCTATTTAAAAAAAAAATATATATATTTTCAAATTATTATCACATATTGTTCCAATATAATTTCTTAAACACAGACAAAAAAAATCTGAAATTATACGACTTATTCTTACTGGAGTTAATACAATATAAAATTGACAATTTTAATTAAAACGTAAACATTTTATGACCTACTAAGGGCAGACAGTAGTTGAACGATGTCATTGTAGTCCTGAAGACAGTGCCAGTAAAGAACAAATAATATTTGATATTTAATATCGCAGATCCCCAGATCTTTAAAATATCAACATAAAAAAAAAAATCTGGTGTGAAACACTCACACACTTTCTCTAACTCCAGTTTTCAAAATTGTAATTGACAAATTTTATAGTTAGTGTACCAAATTTAATGAAATTCGTCGAAAACTGAAAAAAACTGTCCAGTAAAAGCGCACTTCCGGTTTACTGATTTTCTTGAAACTCGCAATTTTGGCCATCTAATTATTTCTAATTAATGTTTTTTGGGATGATAGAATTGTATGATCGACCACGATAGCACTTTAGAGAAAAACGTAACCCCTCCCCACCCTTACATGAATTTTCCCAGAGAAATGCTTTAAATAAAAGTTGTAGATCTTCGTATGTTTAATTTATATAAAAAGTTTCAAGAAAATCTCCAAGCCATTTTTGAGAAAATTGCGAAAAGTGAAAAAAATCATTTAGCAAAATGGTAAAATAAACGCACTTCTGGTTATCCGATTTTTTCAAACTCGGATTTTCATCAATATATTCAATTCTAATTAGCATTATTTAGATGACACACTTGTCTAATAAACTGAAATACCACTTTAGATGAAAACCTAACCCCACCCCTCCCCAATAACACCCTTAAATGTATTTTCCCAGAGAATTATTTCAAATAAAAGTTGCAGCTTGTTGTATGTGTAGTCGATATACCAAGTTTGAAATAAATCGTCGGAGCCGTTTTTGAGAAAAATGCAAAAAAGTAAAAAAAAACTATTAAAGTGGTACTTCCGGTTGAGGAATTTTGACGTAAAACATGTTGTCAAATCCAATGGTGATACCTAAGCGGAATATCAAGTTCGAACTTTCTACGGTTTTTCGTTTTTGAGCTGTGCTGTTCACATACACACACACACAGACCAGTTGCTAAAAACCACTTTTTTGTACCCAGGAGACGTCAAAACGGATATTTCCGGTGAAAACTCGATATCCTAAATTTGACACGATTACAATACTTCCTCTTACTAGGAATAAGAGAAAGTAATAATGTTTCAAATAAAAGTGATCAATGCAATTAGCCTTCAAAGTTTTAAAAAAAAAAATCGTTGGCGCAATAACTCAAAACTTATTCCGCAAAGTTGCATTTCCAATTAATTAATTTTCCACAAATTTGAGAAATAAATATTGAATGTACCTTCATATTTTATAGATGACAGAAACCATACGTTTCCCCCCTCCCCCCAAAATAAATTTTACCGGGGAAAATGTAACATATATAGAACATATGTATATACGTAGATTATAATGAGCTTGAGAAAGAGAGAAATTGGGTCTGATAGATAAATGAACTGGAAATAAAGTTGAACACTGTATAATAGAAAGGTAACAAAAATTGCCTGGACTTTTACACATAATATATAAAATGATAGTGAGAGATTTAGGGTGAGAAAGAGAAAGGTTGTTGACGCGTTATGACTGCTGTATGAACTCTGTCACAAGACTCCTGGAATACTCTCCTGTAGCTGTAATTAAACTGTTTCTCCTACTCTAGTCTGGCCTAAGCTATAGAGTGTTCCTGTCAAATTTTATGTCTCTCTCTTCCTCTCTCTCTCTGCAATGGATCCCTTCTCTTCGGAACCTATTACATAGATTGAATAGAAGTTCAAATCATTCCGGTTGATGGATTTTGTCCACGGATATCTTTCGTGTCAAATGCGGTAGTAGTAACCTAAAACGGAATATTAAATGTGGCGCTAGCTGCGATTGTTTGTTTTTGAGATATTTTGTTCACACAAACACATCACAAAACACATATTTCCGGGTAAAAACTCAAATTCCGAAAATTTGACACAATCGCAGTAAGAGAAAGCAAAAAGAATGAAAAAATAAAAATCTCTTATGCCTCACAGATTTTTTCTTAATGTAATTAAAACAATATAATTAACAAATTCTTTTCAATTTAAAATTTTTATTGAAACTATAGTTGCGTCCAACAAAATTATTTTAGTTAGCATCAGAGACATATTCCGTGATAGCCTGCTTCTTTTTGTGGTCGTCGACCGGTTAGCAGGGCGTTCGCTCATCATCAGTGCCTAAGCTGAATTTGCTCTGTGCAAGTCTGTGTTATCACACACTGTTTGACAAACGCATCCTGAAGATGGTCGAACGCCCGAAACCCGTTGATGACCGGAAGAAGCACGTCTATCACGGAAAATGTCTCTGATGCTTTCCAGCTCTGCGGAACCAACCACCACAACAATAATGTAGTTAGGCTATATATATATATATATTAGCTAACCCGACCACGCTTCGCTGTGGCTCAGTCTGATTTTTAGGCTTAACCATGCGTGATTTTGATAATTTGTTTCGATGCTTTAGAATACCCTGTCTACTAAATTCTTCTTTTGAATGTACAATGTTGCAAAAATTAGATGGGAAGGTGATTTTTCCCGTTTCCGGATTTGTAGGAGCAGTGCCGTTACCGAGTTCGAGTAATTGAAAATATGGCAGCTGGCAGCTGTTGGATCGTTTTGAAGTTGAACTCTTATATTCGTTGTTAAATGAATCTTTTTTACTGTGCTCCAAAGAGTAGAATATTTCAAGCAGGCATGCAATAATTCATCACTAGAAGCGTTTGCTTGAAGTCATCGGCTAGTAACACATCAATGCTCCACCAAAATGGAACCTCATTATTTAGCAAACTTTCAATATATGGTCTAATGCTTCCAATGACTTCTTATAAGCGATTGTACACACTCATCCCATAAAATGATTTTGCACGCCCGAAGAAACTTTCCCATTTCTGATGTTTTAGAAATGTTACATGTTGGGTTTTCTGTGATGTGCATGTTTAAGTCATGACAATTTAAACGCTGTTCTACCTTCTTCCATCAATGTAGCAGCAATACGTGAAGAAGCAAGTGCTAACGCAAAATAGCCGTTTGAACGGATTTTATCTCGGAATTTCCCGATTCGTGGGAACTTCGGAATAGAGGAGTTGAGAAAGAGGTTCAGAGAATGTGCCTTCATCGCAACGCATCTGAGTCTGTCTATTTCTGCCAAAACCGAAACGAAACGCAAAACGCTCGGAGAAGTTTCCGTTTCAGTGGGAACTTCGGAGTATAAACACTCTTACATAAAAATGCAACGTTGTGTAAAAATTTCAAGTCAATCCATCGACTACTTTTCGAGTTTTGCGGCCACAAACATAGGGATACTGAATTTATATATATTGTTTTTCAGTATAATACAAAAGTTAGTAATTTGATTTTGATTACACTGTAGTCCAGAAAAAAGTGTCTAGATCTTAACAAAAAAACGCTTAAAAACTAACAATGATTTATCCAGCACTTCTCTAAATCAGTATTTGCGAGGAAAATATTTCAAACAAAAGTGATAGGTAATTAAATATGGTATACTTAACATTGAAAATTTAAAAAATCATTACAACCGTTTTGAAGAAAATGATGGAAAATTCACAAATCTATTCTATAAAGTTCGCACTCCACGTTAATCCATTTTCTTTAAACTGAGACTTCTAGCTAGATATTTATTATATTTTATTATTATAGAGTTGGTAAAACTGTTCATTATACCGGAAGTGGCAATTTAGAGAAAAGCTTGAGATTCCCACCAAAAAAAAAAATCAATTTTCCCGGAAAATTGTTTCAGATAAAAGTGATAGTAGGACCTTTTTTGGTATAGTTAGTTTGCAAATTTTTACAGAAAATCGCGAAAAAATTGAAGAAACCATTCAATAAAGTCCCTCCCTCCCCACCACTTGCGGTTGAATAGATTTAAAAACTATTGACATGACATGTGTGAGTTATAAGGTACCTAAACAGAATACACACACTTACACACACAAGCCAGTCATTCAAAACACTTTTTTCGCATTTCTCTTCGGAAAATTAATTTTATAGGGTCCCATAGAAGGTCAGAGTTTTTTTTTTTTTAAATTTGTTGCCATTAATGTGGCCTCAGAGCAATCTTCTCTCGTTAAAGAAAACACTGCCTATCACCGGACAGTTATAGACAGCGTTCCTAGGATAAGGAGGTACCTAGATTAGATTAGATTAGTTTGGGGAGGGCCACGCCCCTCATTCCACTGCGACCTACATTAAGAGGCCTATTGTGGATCCCCTGGGTTTATACCACATCCTTCAGCTTCGCCCTCTTAATCAGGCCTAGCAAAGCTGAAAATGACTCCGTCATGAAGCGCATGGCTTCGGGATTACTAGTCCCCAGTTCAAGAAACCTTGTTCTTGCCAGTCCTGCACACTCAGAAAAGCTGTGCACCGGGGTTTCCTCTTCGGTCCTGCAGAAACGACATAATAACGTTGCCTGTAACGTAATAAATGGTGCGTGTGCCTATTCAGCCTACAGTGCCCATTATTAGCCTTATATCCCTTCGGCTATGGCTCAGTAGGTTCTTGGTAAATATAGGTAAATGTCTCTTAATGAAGAGTTTCGCCTGCCTCTGCCCTGGCGTACTTTTTGCACCATCGCAGACGTTGAGTCTTCTATCCATTCCTTGACAGAAGCGTGTACGAGGCTCCTGGGCAACCCGCAGAAGGGCTCGGGGCCTATAAAGGTATCCTTCGAGCCTTCCCGCGCCAGGGGTTCGCCCTTTCGTTATCACGAAAAAAGATTTCGGTCCCCTCAGTTTCGTGTTTAACGTTTTTCACTGTATATATAATATATATTTTATACTGAAGTCATACTTTAAAGGAAAGGATAACGTCACATTTTCCCGGGAAAGTATTTCAAATGAAAGTGATAGTGTGTGTAGATTAGAAACGGGGGGGGGGCGAGCCTCATTCCACTGCACCTCCAAGACGAGGTCTATTGTGGATCCTCTTAAATTATACTACAACCCCCAGCTTTGCCCTCTTAATCAATCCTAGCAAAGCTGAGAGCGGCTCTGTCATGAAGCTCATAGCTTCGGGATTGCCTGTCCCCAATTGAAGAAACCTTATCCTCGCCAAGCCGTCGCACTCACAAAGGATGTGCGCCGGGGTTTCTTCCTCTGCCTTGCAGAATCGGCATACCGCACTGTCTGCAAGTTGTAGATGGTGCATGTGTCTGTTCAGCCTTCAATGCCCTGTTAGTAGACCTACAATTAGCCTTATATCTCTTCGGGTATGGCTCAGTAGATTTCTGGTAAATGTAGGCAAATGCCTACGAGTCACTACTACCTCCTCTCTGCTGATAGATCTACAGGAAGAGTCCCAGATCTGCACAGTACATTTAATCTCTATCATTTCTCTATCTTTAATCTTTATCATTTTATATATTATGTGTAAAGTCCAGGCAGTTTGAGTTACCTTTCTATTATACAGTGTTCAACTTTATTTCCAGTTCATTTATCTATCAGACCCAATTTCTCTCTTTCTCAAGCTCATTATAATCTACGTATATACATATGTTCTATATATGTTACATTTTCCCCGGTAAAATTTATTTTGGGGGGAGGGGGGAAACGTATGGTTTCTGTCATCTATAAAATATGAAGGTACATTCAATATTTATTTCTATAGTTTCAAATGTGTGGATAAATAATTAATTGGAAATGCAACTTCACAGAACAGAATAGAATAGAATCGGGGGGGGGGGTGAGCCTCATTCCACTGCGACCTACAAATTGAGGTCTATTGTGGATCCCCTTAAGGAACAGAACAATCCCCAGCTTTGCCCTCCTAATCAATCCTAGCAAAGCTGAGAGCGGCTTCGTCATGAAGCTTTCAGCTTCGGGATTGCCCGTCCCCAATTGAAGAAACCTAATCCTCGCCAGGCCGGCGCACTCACAAAGGATATGCGCCGTGGTCTCCTCCTCTACTTTGCAGAATCGGCATGCCACACTATCCGCAAGTTGTAGGTGGTGCATGTGTCTATTCAGCCTACAATGCCCTGTTAGTAGGCCCACAATTAACCTTATATCCCTTCGGGTTGGGCTCAATAGGTCTTTGGTAAATTTAGGCAAATGTCTTTTAATGAAGAGTTTTGTCTGCCTCTGTCCTGGGGTGTTCCCTCCCACCAACGCAGTCGCTGATCTTCTATCCACCCCTTGGTAGAAGTTTGGATGAGCCTCCTGGACAAGCCACAGAAGGGTTAGGGGCCTATAAAGGTATCCTGCGAGCCCTCCCTCGCTAGGGCATCCGCCTTTTCATTGCCCAGAAACCCCGCATGGCACGGCACCCAGGCGAGTGTCAACTTATTCCGAACACCCACCTCGAATGTAGGGCAGATAGGCAGGCCCACAGCAGTCTTGAGACTATTTAGTGTGAGGAAAGTGCCTTCAAGGCTGCCTGACTATCAGAGTATATGGCGACTCTTCTACCCACTAACCCTTGCCTTATGATCTCCTTAGCGCAGAGTTGTAACGCCACAACTTCGGCTGAAAGACCGTAGCGTACTTCCCTAGGCTGTCCTTAATCTTAACTTTAAACCTGCCCCCATAATGGAGGTATCTAAGGAGAATACTATTTGTAGTCTAATCCGGGGATCTTTGCATTGTTATTCCAATGGGCTATCATGGAGACAATCTCGCTCCTAAATTAATGCCCATCACTTTTAATTCTCGCTTCCAATTTTGTTATTTGCTTCCGGTAGTACAAATATAGTTATATCCCCTATATTTTTAATATCTAGATATTAAAAGTAAAACCATTGTAGCCATGCATCAATTAAAAATATTTTAAAGTTTGCTTGAAATTGTTAAAATTAATATTAAAATAAAGTAGAAGTTCTTAAATTTTAAACATTTGTTTTAACATATTAACATACATTAAACAATAAATTAAGTATCAGAAAATTATAATATTTTTGTTTAACTTTAACCTAATGTTCTACAAACTTCCTGAAGTTAAAAAACTTTCCAGATTACATTAGACAACATTCACTTATAAGATACGCGTATGTTTACATTTAACCTCCTTTTTTTTGTTTAATTAGTTTTAAAACTGTGTAGAAAAAAAAAAAAAAAAAAAAAAAATTCGAGAGTTTCATATTTATAACTCATTTAAAACGTTCGTTATAGTCAAACTCAAAACCATATATCATTAAAAGTGACACTTTATCTCTCTTGACAAATAAATAAATAACTATATTTTATATTCTAGTCATTATATTTCTGCCCGTCTCCTCTTGATACCAGGAAAATAAAATTGTAAGAAAAATTAGTCTGATTAGATTATAAAAAAAAAAATTGCAGTTTGTGAAAGTCGTGTGAGCGTTTCCACATTAAATTTTGAGCTTGCGATATTCTTGTCTTGATATGATACGATATTTCCAATCCTCTTCCAAATCCTATCTATAGATTTTTTCCAATTAGTACGTAAAATTACTTGTAATTCTACAACTTCCGTCACATTGAGTTGCTACACTTATCCCAATTCAGTGATATAAAAGATAGTAATTAAAAAAAAAAATGTCTAATTAATTTTGATTGATCAATTAAATCATTTTAATTCGGCTTAATGAATAATAATTATGTTTGAATAATTAATAAAATAAAAATAAAATAAACATATTAATAATATAATAATTATTAAAAGAATTTATAGAAGCAAGTATTTATTTTTACTTTCTCTTACTTCCTGCTGTAAGAGGAAGTATTGGGGTAGTGTCAAATTTTCCAAATTAAGTTTTCAACCGGAAATATATGTTTTGAGGTCCTCTGAGTACGAAATAAAAAAAAAAAAAAAATCTAGTGTGAAACACTCACACAACTTTTCTCTTACTCCTGATTCTCAAAATTATAATTGACAAATTTTATAGTTAGTATACCAAATTAAAATTAAATTCGCGAAAACTGAAAAAAAAAAAAACTGTTCAGTAAAAGCGCATTTCCGGTTTATTACTATTTTACTTGAAACTCGGAATTTTGGCCATCTATTTATTTCTAATTAATTTTTGTTTGGTTGATAGAATTGTATAATCAACTATGATAGCAATTTAGAGAAAGCTGTAACCCCATCCCTCCCCTCAAAAGTGCCCTTAAATGAATTTTCCCAGAGAAATGTTTTAAATAAAAGATATAGATCATTGCATGTTTAGTTTATATAAGAAGTTTCAAGAAAATCGTCGGAGCCATTTTTGAAGAAAATCGCAAAAAAGTGGAAAAAAAAAAATCATTTAGTAAAGTGTTAAAAGACGAAACACACTTCCGGTTATCCGAAAAGTTTTCATACTCGGAATTTTGAACAACATATTTAATTCTAATTAACATTATTTAGATGATAGAATTGTGTAATAAACTGAAGTTACACATTAGTTAAAAAACCTAACTCCACCTCTCCACCAAAAAGTGCCCTTAAATGAATTTTCCCGGAGAAATGTTTCAAATAAAAGTTGTAGCTTTTGGTACGTGTAGTTGATATATCAAGTTTCAAGAAAATCGTCTTAGCCATTTTTGAGAAAATTACAAAAAAGTAAAAAAAAAAAAAAAAACTTGTAAAGTGGTACATCCGGTTGAGGAATTGTGACAGATAACGTACTGTCAGATCCCATGGTGATATCTAAACGGAATATCAAGTTTCAGCTTTCTACGGTTTTTCGTTTAAGAGCTATGCTGTTCACATACACACACACACACACACACACACACACACACAAAGACCATTTTCTAAAAACCATTTTTTTTTGGACTCAGTAAACCTCAAAATGGATATTTCCGGTGAAAAATCGATATCGAAAATTTGACAGGATTACAATTAGTTCCTTTTACTAAGGGCGTAAGAGAAAGTAAAAAAAGATTTTAGCAAATGAGCTATGTGTGAACAAAACATCTGAAAAAGAAAAATGGCATGAAGTTCAATTCCGTTTAGGTAAACCCATCAACCGGAAGTAGGACTTTACTGTTTTCTTAAGTATTTCGCAATTTGCCCCAAAAGTAACTCTAACGTATTTCTTTAAACTTACTATACAATCTACACAAATGAATCCTTATTACTTTTATTTGAAATATTTTACCGGGAAATTTGGGGGGGGGGAGGAGGTTCTGGGGGGGAACAGTAACGCTAAGTCTCTCTAAAAAGAGAATAAATATATAGGTCTATGACTTGTATCGTATTAATGTAATATACAATAGAAGCATTCCAAAATTTGAAGAGAAAAAATATCGGTTAACCGGAAGTACAGAATAGATTTTTTTTTTTTTTAATTTCCTCGAATACATCTATAACGATTTCCTTTAAACTTGGTATGCTAACTGCACAGATATATAAATGTATCATTTTTATTTGAAATATTTTTCTATTCAAAATTGATGTGGAGATAGAAGTGGGGAATTTTATCGTTAAATTTAAAATGTTATATGGTTAATGTATATTGGTTGAGTGATTTTTGGTGCGCTCTACTTGGGCCACAAACAATATAGTCACTTTTTTTATCTGCCAAGATTAGTAGGATTAGTAGGATCCCCATAACCTTATAATAGATGTGAGAAGGAGAGAAGTTAGATTAGATAGATAAATAAACTAGAAGTAAAGCTGATCACTGTATAATAAAAAAGTAGCATAAACTGCCTGGACTTTACACTAAAATATATAAAATGGTAGTGAGAGATAAAGAGGAAAGGTTGATGACGCGTTGTGACTGCTGTATGAACTCTGCTGCAACACTCTCGGTAGGTTGTATGATCATTTGTAAATTTCCGATATTAAGGGGATTTGGAGCAATTGAAAAGATAAGCAATTGCCTCATCGGCTGATTTTCTTTTGCTGACCGTCAATTGTGTAGATAGTCATTATCATGTAAATGTGTCATAAAATGGAGAGAATATTTCAACGATTTTTTTGTCTGCTTGTTGTGAAGAGAGATGTGTAAATTTTTCGGCGTAATTATTGTTGAAAAGCGTGTAATTGTCAGAGACATTTTCCGTGGTAGCCTGCTTCATTTTGTGGTCATCGACCGGTTTCGGGCGTTCGCCCATCTTCAGGATGCGTTTTTCAGACAGTGTGACAACACAGACTTGCACAGAGCAAACTTAGTTTTCACACTCTTAGTCTTAAGCAAACTTTGTTTGCTCTGTGCAAGTCTGTGTTGTCATAATGTCTGAAAAACGCATCCTGAAGATGGGCGAACGCCCGAAACTGGTTGATGACCACAAAATGAAGCAGGCTACCACGGAAAATGTCTCTGATGCTTTCCAGCTCTGCGGAACCAACCACCACAACAACGTTTAATTGTGTTTTTTCTTTCTTTGTGGAAAAGTTGTTGAATGGAATTAATGGTGTGTTTGTGTGATGAATTGTGGTATCTCTGGATTCTAATGAATGTGGGCGATTGGAAAAATGTTTGATGATGGAAATTTCGTGGTGTGTTGTGGTGTTCATTAGCGTAAATGCACAAGCATTATTATGTACGTTTTTCAGTGTGGTGTGGCAAGTAAAGTCCTGTAGGGAGACTGTCATGTTCTGTTAACATTATGGAACCGTCTGGAATTTTAGTATGAAGAGTGTATATATATATATATTGACTATGTGTGTGCGTGCTATTACTGGTGCGATGAGAACGACACCAACGGTGGCACTGGAGATGTTGATGGGGCTAACCCCTCTTCAGTACTTGGTTGTGGGTGAAGCGATGAAGGTGATGGGGTGTATGAAAATGAGGTGTAAGGGAGAATGGGTGAGAACATTTCGGGGGGATCACACTAGGATTGAGGATGAGATTTGGCGAGTAAACCGATTTCTGCTATCTAAACTTGATGAGACGAGCAAGAAATGGGGATTTGAGAGGGATTACGAGATTAGTATTGGCAGTACAGGAGATAATAACCTTACGAGGCCAACGGAGGCGGGTAACGGTAATATTCGCTATTATTCAGATGGCTCTAGGCAGGAGGGGACTGACCTGTCAGGAGCGGGAGCATGGTTGCAGGAGTTGGATAGAGGGATTTCGGTGCCCTTGGGTGGTTTGGCCACTGTTTTACAGTACGAGGTGATCGGCATTATTGAATGCTGCCGCCTTGTGAGGGAGTGGCAGGGAGAGATTAAAGAGGTGCGGATATTCTCTGATAGTCAGGCCGCACTGAGGGCTTTGAGCAAGTCATGGTGGAGCTCGAAACTAGTGGGAGAATGTAGGAGAAGGCTTAATGTCTTGGCTCGGAGGGTAAGGTGCGTCTCTATTGGATACCCGGACATGCGGGAATAGAGGGCAATGAGAGGGCGGATCAGTTGGCTAGGGAGGGAATCATCATCACCCATTTTTGGTCCTGAACAGCCCTTGCCGTCACAAAGAAAGTTCGTGTAAACAGATTAGACTTTGGGAACGAGAGTCTTGGAGGAAATGCTGGGGGGACACGCAGGGGTGTGCCTCCAAGCTAAAAGATTTATAAAAGGAATGAAGCAGAAGTTTCGGATTACCTCCTCTCCCTCAGTAGGACAGGTCTGAGGTCCTTGGTGGGGCTAGTGACTGGAAACACTTGGGTGTCTAGTCACTTGTTTAACATAGAGAGGACGTCTAGTCCCATTTGTCAGAATTGCGATGACGGAGTCAGGAAAACGGTGTATCACTATTTATGTCAGTGTCCCCTTTTCGCTGGTACTAAGTTTCGCGTATTTGGGAGGGTACCACTCTCGTAGGATTGCCTGGGCGAGGATATCTTGGGGTATTGTAGACTGAACGGTAGGCTACCGGGGGAGACTAATTAAGGGGATGATATGTGGGGCATCAGGTGATATAAGCCATATAGGCTTAGGTCCCATGCCATGGCACCCGGTTTAATAATAATGTGTGTGCGTGCCGGAATTATGATTTTATGTCGAGTTGATAATATATTGGGTAGTGTTGTTTCTTGAATAGTATTGATTTGTGATGATGTGATAACTGACTGAAAAATTGAATGACTGTTCTATGGATGATGATGTCCTGATTTTTGAAATTGACGATTGCTTGAAATTTAGTAAGTAGGTCTCGCCCAATGATTATTTTAAAATTCTTTTTTACATTGGGAGACTATGAATTTACCCTGAATTTGTGCATTATCATCATCTGTCGATAAATGAACGTTTTACAGGCTATAGTTGGTGTAATGACACAAAGTCATAGCAATGTCAAAGTGGTTCCAGCCAGCTGCTACCTTCACAGAGAATGGCAGGAATAAAAAATAATTTATAACTAGTGGCCTAGCCGGCCGTGTCTTTAAGACAAGGCCGCAGCCAAACAAACAACAAAGCCCATTTCAATACAAGGGTCAATACTTTACATCAAAGCAAGCACTGATAAAGCTGGCCACTGACCTAAATCACTGGTCACCGAACAAACGAAGGTCGCACAAGGTCGCACACTAGGACAGATGTCTTGGTGTGAGTGTTGCTAACACTAATATAAACTTCGCCCCATTGGAAGAGGGGATTATTATACACGATCATTATACTGCAGTACGTCTCATCATTATATACGAGCACGTCAGTAGATTATTATATACCAGTACGTCATTAGATCATTGTACTTCAGTACGTCTTATCACTATACACGAGTACATTATTATACGAGCAGCAGTTCCGCGTCCCTATACAGGTTTTACTTATACTTATTTTCATAATTGTGCATCTTAGTTCATTTATTTTAATCATCTTAAATTATTTGTTATTTTAACTTTAAAATCCATGTATCTAAGTATTTCATGTTAATAGTTACCATTTCTCACATTTAAATTACTGTCAAAATATAGTCTATTTTTATAAATTCAGTGTTAGTAAATCGAGCTCTAATTTCCAAAAATCTCTAAACTAACTTCCGCCCTCTTCAAGACATCTACTACATACCTCAGGAATCACAATAAACGATTCCACTACTTTGGGGATAGTTTGGTTTGTTATTGATTTGATAATAATATTTTGATTTTTTGGGGCCTCGATTTGACAGACTGGCATCAATAAGTGAATGGGAAGTGCCTGTGTCGATTAACGCTTTTACTTTTTGTTATTGAATTTAAGTATAATTAATAAATAATTTGTAACGTGGAATGCTGGGATCAATACATACCATTCATTTTATATATTTTAGTGTAAAGTCCCGGGCAGGCCAATAGAAAATGGTATGACTGTTTCACATAGTAAATTTGTATTAGTGAGAAACATAGAAAAGGGATAATATCAATTATAATAAATTATTAATATTCAAGAAATGTGGCATACACACAAATGTATATATATAAGATAAAAAGTAAAAAGGAACAGAAGACAAAAGAGATTTATCGTAACGGACTTTGTAATCGATTATAAGGGAATATGGTTGGTTGTATGTTTCAGGAGCGGGTGATATTTGTTTTATGATGCACCACTGCTTGCTTGATGAAGGCACGTGAACCGACTCGCAACACCTCCACATATTATTAGACGTGACCCCAAAACAATGGAGGCACTTGGTATGAATATTCTTTATTTTATCTTTATTTTTATTTATTTTTTTTTTACTTTTGATTCTTTTATTTTTTTTATGTTCTCTCAGTATTTTTTTTTTGTTTCTTTTCTTTTATCTCTGGATGGCAAGAGTGTTAAAGATCCTTTCTGCTTACTTATTCTAAGCCTTTAATGTTATAAGCTTACCCATACAGACATATATATGCCGATGTTTTCTATTCAACACATTTTCAATGGGTTTTATTTTATTTATGTTCAACCCTTTTTTTTTTGTTTGTTTTTTACCAAGCAGAAAGTTTTGAATTCAGTAAAAATTTTGTATGTGTTAGATGTTGTAAAATATTTTTTTGTTTAATATAAAAAATCTGGTGTGAAACATTCACACAACTTTCTCTTACTCCAGTTCTCAAAATTATAATTGACAAATTTTATAGTTTGTGTACCAAATTTGATGAAATTCGTCGAAAACTAAAAAAAAAAATATTCAGTAAAGGCGCACTTCCGGTTTACTAATTTCCTTGAAACTTGGAATTTTTGCCAGCTATTTATTTCTAATTAATTTTGTTTGGATGATAGAATTGTATATCAACTGTGATAACACTAGAGAAAATCGTAACCCCTCCCCTAAAAGTGCCCTTAAATGAATTTTCCTGGAGAAATGTTTCAAATAAAAGTTGTAGCTCTTTTTATGTGTGGTTGATGCTATAAGTTTGAAGAAAATCGTCGAAGCAATTTTTGAGAAAATTGGAAAAAAGTAAAAAATGCAACTAGTAAAGTGGTACTTCCGGTTGAGGAATTTTGACAGATAACGTACTGTCCAGATCAGTACCTAAATGGAATATCAAGTGTCAACTTTCTACGGTTTTTCTTTTGTGAGCTACGCTGTTCACATACATACATACATACACACACAGAGACCATTTGCTAAAAACCATTTTTTAGACTCAGGGGACCTCAAAACGGATATTTCCGGTGATAATACGATATCGAAAATTTGACACGATTACATTACTTCCTCTTACTAGAAGTAAGAGAAAGTAAAAATTACGAACAGAAAACCCAAGCATATTTTAGATATACATAATCATTACATTATGAATATGAATAAAATGTAATTAATAATAATAAAAAAATAAAACAGCTGATTTCCCCCCTCCCCATTTACAGTAAATAAGAAAAAGCAATATTGACACGTGTTCAAAACAATATTTATTTACTCAACAGCAGCCATTGTTATCTTCTTTGTCTCTCGCTGTGCCTCACTCTTTTCTTACCGTTCTTTATTATCCTTTACAGAGATCATTTCTCTGTTATTATTGGTTGTTTAATTTTAGGTTTACTGTTATTGTAACTCATTCTCATGGTTATTACAACTTCTGACAAGTATTACATCTTTCAGACGAATTAAAATTTCTCTTTTACTATATAATTATCTACTGTGTTAGCTTCAAAAATCCTTGTACTTGCAATTCTCATTGATCTAATCAAAAATTAATTAATAGAAGATAATTAAACTTTAGTTAAAATCTAGTGTGAATCACTTACATGATACACTTATTGCTGTTAATCAATTATATATAAAATTACAAAAATTATATATACTCTTACAAAGTAAGAGGAAGTATTGTAATCATGCCAGATTTTCGTTATGCAGTTTTCACCGGAGTTCTGCTGAATCCCAAAAAAGTGTTTTTTTAGAAAATGTTCTGTGTGAGTGTGTGTGTGTGTGTATGTATATGAACAGCTTAACTCAAAAACGAACAATCATAGAATATTGAAACATGATATTCCGTTTAGATATCATCATGGGATCCGACAGGAGGTTATCTGTCAAAATACCTCAACCGGAAGTACCACTTTACTTGTTTGTTTTTTTTTTTTCATTTTTTTGCGATTTTCTCAAAAATAGCTCCGACGATTTTCTTCAAACTTGGTATCTCAACTACTCTTACAAATATCTACAACTTTTTATTTGAAACATTTCTCTGGGAAAATGTATTTAAGGGCAGTTTTGAGGGAAGGATGGGGTTAGGTTTTCCTCTAAAGTGCTATTTCAGTTTACTATAGAATTCCGTCTTCTAATTAATAATAATTAGAATCGGGGTTTTCTTGATAATTATGAACCACTTACAGCCTGAACTTTTTTTATTATTTATATGTTATAATATAACATTTTTTTTTTTCTATTATATTAGCTCTTTACGTTTCGACATTGCACATGCCATTTTCAAAAGAGGTAAATTTATATAATTAACATCTGTAATGAAATTGTACATTTTTAGTAAAATAAAGGTTAAAAACATATATGTAAAGTTGAACATGTAGGGGTAGTGAACCCCCACCACTCATCCACACTAGCGAGTGAACCCCCACCACGCATCAGAGAGAAAGAGCCCCTCTCGAGAGAGAGGAGAGGAGAGGCCAGTTGGATATATATACGAGAGACAGAGTCAAAAAGATATTCTGTTCACAGTCTCACACTTGAATTGTACACATCGTTTAGCCACGTCAGTCAGTCTATTCAGTTCTTGTAGTGTAAAGTATACAGTCCTTGGCAGTCAGTCATATACATATATATGTCAATTATATATCTTATACCGATATTGAGGTGTTATTTATCTATCAACATCCACAATCAACATCTCCTCCTACAACCATTACAAACATTATTCATTTTTATGTCCACAAATTAATCATAAGCTACTTACCTCAACATGGGTGTATAGTATATTACACTATCAGTAGCTTATGATTAATTTGTGGACATAAAAATGAATAATGTTCAACTTTACATATGTTTTTAACCTTTATTTTACTAAAAATGTACAATTTCATTACAGATGTTAATTATATAAATTTACCTCTTTTGAAAATGGCATGTGCAATGCCGAAACGTAAAGAGCTAATATAATAGAAAAAAAATGTTATATTATAACATATAAATAATTAAAAAAAGTTCAGGCTGTAAGTGGTTCATAATTATCAAGAAAACCCCGAAAAACTAATAAGATTAGCAGCCTATAATTAAAAAAACAACCAAACTAAATAATTAGAATCAAATGTATTGTTGAAATTCCAAGTTTGAAAAAAATCGGATGATAGGAAGTGCGTTTTTACAGAAAAGTATTTTTCAATTTTCTGCTATTTTCTCTAAAACTTGGAAATCGATTTTCTTCAAACTTGGAATATCAACTACATATACAAGGATCTCCATTTTTTATTTGAAACATTTTCCCGGGAAAATGCATTTAAGGGCACTTTTGGGGGAGGGAGAGGGTGTAGGTTTTCATCTAAAGTGCTATTTCAGTTTATTACACAATTCTACTATCTAAATAATATTAATTAGAATTTAAATATGTTGCTGAAATTCTGAGTTTAAAGAAATTCAGAAGACCGGAAGTGCGTCTTTACTGAACAGTTTTTTCCAGTTTTTGCAATTTACTCCATAAAAACCTCTACGAATTTCACTTAATTTGCCATACAAACTATAATGTTTGTTGCCAATTACAACTTTGAAAACTAGAGTTAGAGAATGTTGTGTGAGTGTTTTACACCAGATTTTTTTCTTTAGTTAGTCTTTACGTTTAACCATTATGGTGTCGACGAATGACAGGAGCATGTTGTTCGGATATTTTTCCAGTAGATGAGCTGGAATTTTCGTCTCTCTTTCGCATTCGCAGCAGAGGAGCCCTAACATCGCTTCGCCTGATTGCCTACCTCTGTCATACCACGGAATGAAGTATAATTAGAGCTTCTGGCAGTTTCTAACTCTAATTGTTTTACACAAACAAATTTGTTGTCATAAGTGCTGTTTCTAAAATGGTGGGACACTGGACACCATAAAGCCTTGCCAATTTACAACTTGTCCACTCAACAAAAGCCTTGTCCCTCTTAAATTTTGGGCTCTCCCATCATTGACATTTTCCTGGCTCAACCGATCCGCATAATCCTTAACCTCCATGGCTAAACGCGAAGGTAGACTGGGAAATGGAATAATCTATCTTGGCCAACTTTTGGGCTAAGGACGACGACTGCTGTGAAGAGGTGCTTCCCAAATGCAGCGAAGTAACCCAAAAGCCTAGTTACAGCGTGGGTCATACAGCATTGCTGTGGGTGTTTTGGTAGGCAATCCCAATCAATGCTTTAACGTTAAGACGATTCACCGTTTCCAGACCGTCCAGACCATCTGCTGGGGCCCAGCATTGTGAGCGGTGCAGTTTTTGAAGGCGGTAGATGAGTTTAGGATTTATTACATACTTATTTATGATTTTGAGCTTCTAGTTGAGCAATTTGTTTAGATTATCTTTAAATTTGAGTCGCTATTTATAAGTTTCCAATTAAAACTATAGCCGAGATACTTTATTTACAATCTATTAAAGGAAAATTGTTATATTGGTTGCCAAGAAAATCGCGAATAAATGCCAAAAGAAAAGAAAAACCTGGTGTGACATACTTACTCGACTTCCCCTAACAGCAGGGCGTAACTACTACGATATAATAGAACAAAATATGCTTTAAAATTGTTATGTTTTACAAACTTTCTAACTGGGTTTACCATAAAAAAAAAAGATGGTAGAGGTTATCATGTATAGATTTATTTGATTTTAAATTAATAACCCAGTTAATTAGCCTCAATTAATTTTTTTTTTTTTTTTTTTTTTTAAATTAACGTTCCGATATGTATTTAATGGTAATTTTGAAAATGTTTATAACTGTATAAAATATGACGTATAATAAGTAAATATATTAAAACTAGGTTAAAGACATAGATGTGATAGTTATACGTAGATATGATATTTGGTTGAATTGAAAATATTTATATATATATATATAGGGTGTCCCAAGGTATATGGATAACGACTTTTTCTCGGAAACTAAGATAGCTAGAAAAAAAAACTAAAAAATACGTGTCCCCGTAGTTTTTTTTTGTTAGAAAACCAAATTTAATTTGCAAATTTGTTTTGGTGCTTCCAGAAGCGAGATACAGGCACCAACTTCATTTTTTCAAATGGGGAGGTGTGGTTTTTATTTAAGAAATAGATTCCTCTATTTTTTGTAAGAAAAATTTACTTGAACGGTTTTTTTCTTTGAGCGATATTTTACAAGTTATGAATGAAAACATGATTCCTATAAGGAAATTTCAAAATGATATTATAACGGTTTTTTGATTGAATAAGAAGAAAAGTACTATTTTATTATAAATTTTACTCCTCATTAATTACAGATCTTGCTCGAACTGGCCTCCACCATTAGAGATGTATTTCTTTGGTCGTAAGGTACAATTGGCAGGAAAAAGCATGTGTATGCATCTCTAATGGTGGGGGCCAGTTCGAGCAAGATCTGTAATTAATGAGGAGTAAAATTTATAATAAAATAGTACTTTTCTTCTTATTCAATCAAAAAACCGTTATAATATCATTTTGAAATTTCTTATAGGAATCATGTTTTCATTCATAACTTGTAAAATATCACTCACAGAAAAAAAACCGTTCAAGTAAATTTTTCTTACAAAAAATAGAGGAATCTATTTCTTAAATAAAAACCACACCTCCCCATTTGAAAAAATGAAGTTGGTGCCTGTATCTCGCTTCTGGAAGCACCAAAACAAATTTGCAAATTAAATTTGGATTTTCTAACAAAAAACTACGGGGACACGTATTTTTTAGTTTTTTTTTTCTAGCTACCTTAGTTTCCGTGAAAAAGTCGTTATCTATATACCTTGGGACACCCTGTATATTGATTCGATACGCTTGTGCAATCTAGGCAAGACTCTAGCCTTTTATGCCAGAAGGTATGAAGATGGAGAGTCAGAGAAACGAATAACTAGATCAGTATTCGCGTTTCACCAATAATGGGTTCCGCATAGTTGGAACGGGAACACTCTCAAGGGATTATTATTATTATCATTACTATTCATCTGTTTGTAGGGGCCAAACTCTACGCTATTCAAAGCCCCATATGCCCCCCCAAAAAAGAAGAAAAGCAACAACAAACCGGGCCTAGAATAAAAATGGATTCATCGCACCTATGGATTCATCGCAGTCTGACTTTCAAGAGAATGCTTTAGGGCAGTTGGAAGATTAGGATATCTTAAGATATTGCAATCAGAGTGGTAGATTGCTGAGGAGGCTTCTTAGGAATAGCTTTTTTGGGGTGGGATTAGAGCCATATTGGTGTAGGTCCTGTGCTTTTGGGCACTCAACAACAACTTGAGTGCCATATATAGTTCAGTATCTCGCCAATTTAGTTTCAATACCTAAACGGCTGTTAAGATCCGCCCATAGTGCCAAAGCTTTCTAGAGGCAGTGAGGAATGATTGTTAGAATTCCCATGTTTGGTCAAACATTTTTTTTTAACAGCAAGTGCAATTTTTGAATATGTTGCAAGTTTTATTTTTCGCTTCTTTTTCCCTGAAGAAACTGCACACAACTATTTTTTGTAAACTTTTTTTTTTTTTTTTTTTTTAAATCCAACGCCAACTGTTGGCAATTTAGCCATTCTGTCGCGGGCAACCCAATATAAGAGAGCCCTAGCGTAATAGGGGTCTTGTTCGGCAGCATCTTCACGCTGCTGGTACAGAGCTTGGCACACAGCGAGGTGCTCACCGTTCAGTGTGCCATCGTTACAAAGCGGGCATCCGGCATTTCGTACCACGCCAATCCTATGCAAGTGCTCACGTAGGTAGTCATGGCGAGTCGTCAGTCTAAAATTGGCAGTGAACACTCGTCGAGGTAAGTGGCTAGGGATCGGTCGATCGAGCAGGGTAGCCCAAGCTTTTCCTTCTGCCTGATGTTTGTGTAGATCCCTTAGCATCTCATTCATGGTGCTGTTTACCAGGGAGCATATATTCCTGTACGGTACAAGTCCCATAGGCTGGTCCATTAGGCAACCTTCTTTTGCCAACTGATCCGCCTTTTCGTTGCCTTCGATTCCACAGTGGCTAGGAACCCACTGGTAGGTTATCACCCACTCTTGACCCAGCAGCTCCCCGATGTCTTGTTTTGTATTTTCTTCAAGCGAAGTATCACTGTGGCCGAGATTTATTAGGGCGACGATAGTAGATTGGGAATCAACTAGGATGACCGCATGTTTCCTAGCTTGATATTTCTTTAGGTGCTCAGTTGCTTTTGCAACAGCAAGCACCTCAGCGTCATAATTGCTTGCATTGGCTCCTGCAGGGTAAGATCCCTGGAACTCACTGGAGTAAACGCCAGACCCAGCTACTCTTTGCCGTGGTTCTGCAGATCCATCAGTGTATACCCTTAACCATTTTTCTTCGGGATATTTCTCTGTAATAGTAGCCAACGCTAAAGTCTTCAGTTCAACGTCTAACGCTACAGTTTTACTTGTTTGTAAACCGATGGACAATGAAAAATTTGGAACCCGAAGCGGCAGCATCCTATGGGTCACTAAAGGAAAGTCCTGAGGCCTATCCCAGGGGATATTGTACCTTAAGGCCAAATCTCTGGTTTCAGCCAACATGGTTCTTTGAGTTTTCAATCTCTCCTGCGCCAAAGTGTGGGCTTCCAGTGTTTCACGGGTAGTCTCCGTAACTTTTCAGTCATTTTTAGAGCGGATTTTGTTCTTCTCAGTCCCAGAGGCTCTACTGCGGTCTGAATCTCCATCGCTGCAATTGGAGTTGATTTGGGGGCGCCAGTTATAAGCCTTAGGGCTCTATTTTGCATTTTATCAAGCACCTCAGTAGTTGCGACCGGCGCAGTTATCAGTAATTCTTTTCCATATTCCAACACCGGTCTAACATACGCCTTGTAGGTGCTGATCAGGGTTTCTAAGTTAGCTCCCCATTTTATTCCGGTTCAACATGCAACCCAATCGAAGGATTAAACATAATTAATTTTATTTGGCTGGAAAAAATTGATTTTTAGAAATGTTCTGAAGGGATGGAACTTGCCAATGATTTAGGCTTAAATTTAAAAACTGTCGTTACAAGATTTGCTAAGAAGTTAAGAATTGAGTGTGCTGCCATATAACATTTTCACATTCATGTAAATCATCTCCCATAATCTTATGTAATTCAAAGCCCAAATTCAAAGTTTCGGAATCATTTTAAGTAAGTTTAATGAAATTTGTCAATTATAATTAACAAAATTTGTCAAAAAAAAGTTCATTAAGGTTCAGCCCAGAGATGAAAATCCCCGTGGGTATGTTTCATTTTAGATTTTCACATTACGTAATATTATAGTGGGCTAGCCTTCTCTATCTGGGGGCTAGTTATTATAGTCTGAAAGGAGAAGGGGAGTGGACTCTAGTTCCATTGAAGGCTAGTTACAATTATAGATAATCTCATTGAATGGGAAGATCAAACAATGAAATATATAGTTGGCGGCCAGAGAGAGAGAGACAGAGAGAGAGTGTGTAAGAGAGAGGAGAACACAAAGGGCCTATATCCTAGAGGGGGTCGAAGCAATCATCTAGTTTAGTAGCCAGTAGCCTTTAGGCACCGCAGTAATATGTGTACGTGTGTGTCTGTGTATATATACACACAGAATGGAGGAGGGACCCTTTATCACAGTAAGGATCCTTAAAGCAAAGTTAAAGACAATAGTATTTGTTAAGGGATTTATTTAAGGAGGTCACTACCACATATACCATTATTACAAACTAACAGCCAACCAATTTATTACCAAATCACTTCTTTATGATTTCATTTACCATAATATCAACCATATTACGTTGTTGAAACACATCTATTTCTTTTATATATACTCGTATTATATACACCATATATTCATAACTACTATATATTGATATTATTGATATTTTTTGTATTATTAAAATTAAAATAAAAAAAATAAAAAATCTGGTGCGAAACACTCATACTACATTCTCTTGCTCCTCTATTATAATACAAATAATACATTGTAATCCTGAAGAGAGCGCCAATAACATTAACCCCAACCAAATATAACATTTGAAATTTAATGCGTAATTTCCATAGAACTGTTTAAAATAATTATTTTTTTTTTCGATGAAATGTTTCTGATAAAAGTAATTTGGTTTATATCATTGTGTCCTTAACGCGCGTTGGTCTAGTGGCTGGCGCACTCGCCTTTCGTGCGGTGGGTTCGATTCCTGTGAGGGCAAAGTCGGTGTTGACCCAGCATCGTGATAAAAAGTAGGAAGGTACAGTTAGTAGCGCCCTAGGTAGCAAAGGCCGGAACTAAATGGCGTGGGAATTGTGGCGTGCTTACCATATGCCTCCCCCCCCCCTATTCAAATCGTCGTCTGGCAAGCCTTGGCCCTTCTTGGGCTGTTGCGGCATAGGGTTTTTTTTTTTTTCTGATATCATTGTAGAAATAGTTTTAGCAGTACTTCCACTTATTATGATTAAGAAAAACTGGGAAAATTTAAGAGTAGAACTTGGACTCGAACCTGCATCTTCTGCATGGATGTCCAGCGCGCTGAACTAATCCCTCACAGGTAATTTTTTATAATTTCTTAAAAGAAAAATTAAACTTTTCCTTAATAAAAAAAGAGAAAGTAAAAACATGTAAATGAATTAATTACATATGGCCCCTTTTGATCGATACTAAGTATAGCTCTGTAACTGCCCCGCTATAGTGTACTATCAGTACTCCCTCTCCAATGACAGTGTCAATGCTTCTCTGAACGTGTAGTGCGCACTTCTCTGCTGGGGCTGTTGTGCTAACTGACGTAAGAGCAGTCTGTGAGGCAGCATTGTTAGATGATAGAGATTTGTCAAATGCATCGGCTTTTCCTTGCTGGTTTATGGCCATCTTATTTTGACAACTGTATTTTCGGAACCATTAGTCAGTTGGATTGTTAAGGTCCTGTCGTTTATTCTAACAACCAGATGTGAGGTTCATTCAAAAATGGAGGTTCCAAAGTTCCTTAACTCCTTCCCTACGAAAGAATACGTGACTGCAACACTGTAGATCATTGTACACTAAAAGAGTTTTTACTGTTTCTAAATTCTGCAGAACGTAATTTTTGCATAACCTCTCTCAATTGATGTGGGCCATTCGTTGGCATCGTTGTTAAAGTTACCAACAGTTTAATTCACTTGCATTACGTATAAATGAAATTTGGTGAGGATACTATTTGTTTTTCTTAAATGAGACTACATTATATGGCAGTGCCCCCACTGTCCCACTCTACCCCTTAGCAGATCTTGAAAAGGCGCTTTAAACTTAAGCATAAGCACATATCCCTCCCAGGAATCCCCAAAAACTCCTTCTTTGTAAAAAAAAAAAAAAAGAAACTCAAAAGGACTTCAGAATTTGTATATTTGGTCAAAAACCCAGATTTCCAAATTTGGCGCGATCTCAGTACTTCCTTGACCAATTCTGTTTTCTGTTACGAAACAACAATTAAAATCTAAACTTAGAGATGTGTAGAGTTATTTAAAATTGACTTTTTAATTTATTTACGGTATAACGGATAGCTATGATCAAATCTTATTACTGTGGTTAGTTTGTAATTTATATTTGGCATAATAAAATTCAGTGCCAAATAGGCTCACATGCTAAAAATAATACTAACGCAAGGTTAAGGGTACGTTGCAATTTATTTAAAAAAAAAAAATCTGGTGTGAAACACTCACACAACTTTCTCTTACTCCAGTACTCAAAATTATAATTGACAAATTTTATAGTTAGTGTACCAAATTTAATGAAATTCGTCGAAAAGTGAAAACACTGTCCAGTAAAACTGTCCGGCTTACTAATTTCCTTGAAACTCGGAATTTGGGTCATATAATAATTTCTAGTTATTTCAATTTGGATGACAGAATTGTATAATCAACTGTGATAGCATTTTAAAGAAAAACATAACACCCCTCCCCCAAAAGTCCCCTTAAATGAATTTATCAGGGGAAAAGTTTCAAATAAAAGTTGTAGCTCTTTATATGTATAGTTAACAACGCTGGTTTAAAGAAAATCGTTGGAGCCATTTTTGAGAAAATATATAACCACCAGAAAACTGAAAATTATATTTCAGTAAAACGCACTTCCGGTTATCTATTTTTTTTCAAACTCGGAACTTCAACAACATATTTAATTCCAATTAACATTATTTAGATGACAGAATTGTCTAATATACTGAAACAGCAGTTAAGATGAAAACCTAACCCCACCCCTCCCCCAGAATGCCCTTAAATGAATTTTCCTGGAGAAATGTTTCAAATAAAAGTTGTAGCTCTTTGTATGTGTAGTTGATATACAAGTTTAAAGAAAATCTTCGGAGCCATTTTTGAGAAAATTGCAAAAACGTAAAAAAAACAACTAGTAAAGTGGTACTTCCGGTTGAGGAATATTGACACATAACGCACCGTCAGATCCCATGGTGATACCTAAACGTAATATCAAGTTTGAACTTTCTACGATTTTTCGTTTTTGAGCTATGCTGTTCACATACATACACACACACAGACACACACAGACCATTCGCTAAAAACCACTTTTTTGGACTCAGGGGACCTCAAAACGGATATTTCCTGGTGAAAACTCGATATCGAAAATTTGACACGATTACAATACTTCCTCTTACTAGGAGTAAGAGCAAGTAAAAAATGCACACATACTCTCTCCTATAAGCTGTTAAAATAACTGTTCTTAAAAATTTTGTTTTAATCATATGAAAAACATAAAATGTAACATTAACAAATAATGACAGTTGTATACAAATCAGATTGTATAAAATATATAAGGGAGCTTAAAAATAAGAACTTAATATGATCGAATACTTACAACAACAAACATCCGCTTACTCTCATCAACAATTTTTTTTCCCCCTAACTCTTTGGATGGTCTATCTTCTTCTCTCAGGGGAGTATAAGCGGTTGTAAATCCGCTTCAGAGCCCCCTCCCCTTTCATCTTTGCTTACTTTTCTAGATCATTTCTTTTTTTCCAATATGGATATTTGGCCTTCCAAGTCCTGGCTCAACTTCTTATAACTTAGAATGCTATATAGAAAAGGTGATTTCTTCGGCGTGCCCAATGTTTTCACATCTTTTAGCACACATTTCCGTCGTTTATTATCTATATTATATAAATATTAATTTATTTTAAATTTTAATCTTCCAGCAGTAAATGAATGATATTAAAATGAATTTTTTGGTTCAATTTATTATATTCTCTTATTGCTTTGAAAAGGATTTACAGCATCCATGTGAACTTTTTACTTTCTCTTACTCCTAGTAAGAGGAAGTATTGTAATCGTGTCAAATTTTCGATATCGAGTTTTCACCGGAAATATCCGTTTTGAGGTTCCCTGAGTCCAAAAAAGTGGTTTTTAGCGAATGGTCTGTATGTGTGTGGGTGTGTGTGTGTGTGTTTTTTTTTTTTGCTGTGTCTGTGTGTGGTATGTATGTAGGAAACAGCATCAGCTAAAAACGAAAAATCGTAGAAAGTTCAACTTGATATACGTTCGTATACCATGGGATCTGACCGGTGTGCCGTGATGTGTCAATATTCCGCAACGGAGGTCCACTTCTACATAGTTGTTTTTTTTTTAGTTTTGCAATTTTCTCCAATAATGGCCTCGAAGAGTTTCTTGAAACTTGGTTATTAACTACCCATACAAAAAAAACAAACAAAGAGCTACACTGTTATTTGAACAGTTCTCCCGGGGGAAAATTCAATAAGGGCACTTCTAGGGAGGGTGGGAGGTTTTCATCTTAACTGCTGTTTCAGTATATTAGACAATTCTGTCATCTAAATAATGTTAATTAGAATTAAATATGTTGTTGAAATTCCGAGTTTGAAAAAAAATAAATAACCGGAAGTGCGTTTTTACTGAAATATAATTTTCAGTTTTCTGGTATTTTCTCGAAAATGGCTCCAACGATTTTCTTTAAACCAGCGTTGTTAACTATACATATAAAGAGCTACAACTTTTATTTGAACTTTTCCCCTGATAAATTCATTTAAGGGGACTTTTGGGTAGGGGGGTTTTATGTTTTTATTAAAATGCTATCACAGCTTGCTTATACCACACATATTCTGTCATCCAATGAATAAATAGAAATTAATATAGACCAAATTCCGAGTTTCAAGGAAATTAGTAAACTGGACAGTTTTACTGGACAGTGTTTTCACTTTTCGACGAATTTCATTAAATTTGGTACACAAACTATAAAATTTGTCAATTATAATTTTGAGTACTGGAGTAAAGAAAGTTGTGTGAGTGTTTCACACCAGATTTTTTTTGATACTGATTTATATTTGGGAGGTCCACTTAAACACTTAAACATTGATTTTTAAAAATCACTCTGGGTATGTGACGATTTTTTTTTTTTTTTGGTTTAGGAATATTTTGTTAACTCTTGAAATTAAAAAAAAAATTTTTAAAATAAATAAATAAATAAATAAATTAGAATTTCTGATTGTGCTTATAAGCTTCTATATAGGGAAGAGCAAAATTGCTGGTTAAAGTTTTTTATGCTTTTAAGGACTTCGTTTTTCAAATTACGCTCAACGATTTTTTTTTTCTTTTTAATCTGGGTATTTACGTACGTAAGTATAATTATCTGACATTTAATCTAGAAAAAAAAGAAGAAGTGTTGCCAACTTCCAATTAAATAAATTTTAATGTTTGAATGACGCCCCACGTCGCTTTCGTGGGCTGGGGCTGCTTAGATGTTCCTGGGAGGCGCCTCTCCAGCACTGGTCGGTGGCCCAGAGATTAGCTAACGTCGACGATGCTCTCTTCCAGTCAATATTTAATTACAGGAATGAAGTTTCCGAATGCAAAGACCGGTTGAGAATCTACAACGCAAGCCTCGAAGAAGTTGACAGTATTAAAAAGATAAGGGAGTCTCTACGAGAGAGAGCTTTCGAGGAATGGGCAAGTTGCAAATGGCAAGGGTATGGCGTCCAACATTTCAAAACTTCGACGCTTGGGAATAAATTCATTTGCGACAAAGCACTTCTGGTCAGAGTGGATCAATGCAGTAAAACTCAGCAGCAATTATGCTCCTCTCCGTGGTGTACCGGGAGTAGGTGATCAGGCGTCGCATGACGTCTCGGCAGATGCGGCCGAGAGAAGGAAACTCCAGCCCATGTGCTGGGAAGCTGCCCCAACAGCATGTTGCTTTTGACCCGCCGGCACCATGGAGTCAAGAGGAGCATTATTGAGCTTATACAAGAGAGAGGTTACGCGTGCCGCGAAGAGGTATACTGTGTGGACACAGATGGGTCGCCGAGGTACGCAGACATAGTAGCGTTTGACAGTAAAGGTAAAACTGCGTTGATTTTGGACCCCACAGTGAGGTTTGAGGGCAATGAGCCCAATCAAGCAGAACTCATCAACGATGAAAAGAAGGGCATCTACGAAAAATGCGTGCCCTTCCTGCAAGAGAAGTTTAGAGAAGAGTTCGGGGAGCGGGGATTCGCGGTGTATGGACTGTGGTTCGGTTCCAGGGGAACGATCCCAAAAAATACTCTATCTTTTTTCGACGATGTCGGTATCGACAAAAAGAAACTGACGGTATCGCAGAGCAAGTAATCATTGCCTCCCTTGGCATAATCCATAACCACATTTATGGCTCATGACTCTGCTGAATGTGTTACTTGTACCGTATTTAATGGTTGTTGTATTATCGACACGAATCCAATGAATCAAATAGCGAATTGCTTGTATGACTGCCTCTCCAATATTTTGTTCTTTTGCTGATTCAATGGATGTCAACTTGATTGATCAGTACGCTGTGTCATTGCAACTCAATTTAGATGAGCAGCACCGCCGTTCGAGCTGGATGGTGTATCTCTCTTGAATTAATTATATTAAATTTACGTGTAAAATTACTTCGATTAAAAATAGTTATTTTAACATTTTTAAAATCAATTTAACAATAATTGAATTGAACAAAAAAAAAAAAAATCTGGTCTTAATTTTTTGTAGTTTATGTACCAAATTTTACGAAATTCGTCGAAAAAATTCGAACCTTGAAAAAAAAAAAATCTGTAGTTAAAAGCGACATACGGTTTTATACTTCTCTGAAAACTCGTAGTATATATTTTTATTTAGCCCATCTATTTATTTTAATTAATTTTGTTTGGATGATAGAACTTCTTGTTGGTATAATCCACTAGTTGTAAAATGCTTTGAGAGGAAGGCTGCTTGTGTTAAACCCACCCCTCCTCCGTAAAAAAAAGTGCACTTCCTCTAAATGAATTTTCCTAGAGAAATGTTTTAAATAAATAATATGTAGATCTTTACATGTTTAGTTTATATTAGAAGTTTCAAGATAATCGCGAAAAAGTGAAAAAAATAATTTAGTAAAGTGGTAAAGTAAACGCACTTCTGGTTATCCGATTTTTTTGAAACTCGGAATTTCAACACATATTTAATTCTAATTAACATTATTTAGATGACAGAATTGTCTACTAAACTTAAATAGCACTTTAGATGAAAACCTAACCCCACCCATCTCCAAGACGTGCCCTTAAATGAATTTTCCTGGAGAAATGTTTCAAATAAAAGTTGTAGCTGTTTGTATGTGTAGTTGATAGACCAAGTTTCATGAAAATTATTGGAGCCATTT
>JAAEAF010006198.1:0-40909 GCA_011037195.1 Triatoma infestans | reverse complement strand
AAATGAAGTTTATACTAAAAAATTAGGAGTGAATTCTTATAAAACAAACAAAAAAATTCAAATTTTACATTTTAGTTGAAATAAAAAAAGAAAAATAGTTAAAAACGAATAAAATTAACGTTTCTGAATTCACCGCCAGGTAACAGCACTTTCCTAATCTAGAATTTGTAGTAGTTCAAATAATTGCCGCTAGAAAGCATAAGCTTCTAGACCTACAGAATTGTAGTTCCAAAATTTGCCACGCGATCACAGCGCCATCCTCTGATGTAAAAAAATTTCAATAGTTTAAAATGTGTCTTTATGGGAAGAAACGGGGACGGGAGTGGTTACGCGGTGCTGGCTTACCAAAAACAACTTTAGGGAACAGTAGTGAACACTGAGTGACAACAAACAACACTATATAAAACCATAAATAAAATTAAAATTTTCAGTAGGGTGTATTGGTGGGCCCTTTTTATAAAACTACATCTACAATTTAATAGGTTACTTTATTTAATTAGCAAAAACAAAAAATAATAAAAAACTGGTGGAAACCCTCCACCACAAATTTCTCGTACTCAGTTTTACAAATTGTAACCGACAAAAGGGATAGTTAGGTATTACCAAAAATTTAAATAAAAATTCGGTCGGTTTTTATGGAGAAAATCACAAAAACTGAAAAAAATTATTTAGATTTACATGATAAATTGACAAAAAGGTACAATTCAATTTTAAAAACACTAGAAATTAAATGAATATATTAATTATATTAATAAATTCAAATATTTATTTATCTTTTTTCTACATTATATTTCTTGCGCAAGCTATTAAGATAATTCTTGGCATATTATTTGCCAAGATATTTTTCTGGAATAATGCTTGAGATGATATTTTTCCCTTCTTTCTTTTTCATGAAAGGGTTCAGATTTTTTACATTTGTTTTTCAGCTGGAAGCTATAGAGGAGGGCTGCAAATATTAATATTATAGTATGTAATAACTCAGATACAATGTTAAAATGAGAAATTTAAGACTATTGAAGGATAGATTCAAATAGCAAACCATCCTATATAATCATTATTTTTATAAGCATTTATATGTAACTACCAACATACAGTTCAAGAACTTTTATCTAAATCTTGTCAATAAACTTTACGGGCTAATTTCATTTGTTGGTATTTGATTGAATATTGTATTGGATATATTTTTGAAAGCAGCTTCAAAATCTCTTGAAAAGGCTGGTCCAATTGCTTCAAACATTTCTTGAGAAATTTCATTCAATATTTATTTATGTATTGCCTAAATAAACTATACATTTCTAAAGCATGAGATTGACCTCTGCTGAAAGCTGAACAAAAAATAAAAACGTTACAAGAAGAAACATTACGGCTTAATCTTCAAAGAATAAAATAATATTAAATACTTGATTAATAAAGTAGATAGTACAATGATTTAAGTAGACTTTATTCATTTATACAAATTATTTCAGGGAAGGAGCTTGAGGGATCTCCTCATAGGTATTAAATAATACCTTTTACAAACCTTGTATATCTTTCCTCCAAAGCCTCAGGGATAAAATAAAATAAGAGGTTTAACTTTTCTTTATTTTCTATATCTAGTAAGTTAGCAAAAACATAAGAACTGTGTGAAGGTAAATACCCATTTAACAACCTCCTTCTCAAACATTTATAATAAGGGCATTCCAAAATAAAGTGCATAATATTATCATTTTTGCCCACCGCACAAGTAAAGCAACTCTTTTAGGATCAAATAAATAGGCTATTCCATTATAAAAAATCCTGGAGTGACGATCACTAGCTACTCTAATTTGAGCTATCAATCTGGTTTTAATGATTTTGCACCTAATATTTACATATGAACTCCCATTAGCCAAGAGACATATCAATCTATAGCAGCTTTTTTTTTTTTAATTTAAGGCGTCTCAACTGTGGTCATTTGCGCCCGGAGCCTTCTCAGTCCACTGCCGGCCCCCGGACAGTGTTCTCCCGTTACAGACAACACTGACCCATCACCGGACAGTGAGCTGTAGGGCCTCCTAGGAAGAAAAAAATCTATGGCTGGATTCGAACTCGTGATCTCCGCGTTATATGATTTGGATGTTATAGGAAGAGTTAAGTACTTCATTGTTGTCAGTTTAGAGAAAGATTTTTAAAGTTATTAGAGACTACGACAGCATGCTGCGTCTCCCAGATGTTCTGCGCTCCTATAGAATAAAGCATTTCTCCCACAAGAGCCACCCAGTTAAAGGAATGTCAGAACCATCCAAAAGCTTCACAAGTCTTCTATAGCATATCTTCAGATTTGAGCTGCATTACACCGATAAAATATTCAGCCAGAATCTTATAGATTTATTAAAAATCTTAGTTTTCACTTGCTGTCATTCAACTTCCAGCGAACGAAATTATTGGGGACTTGTCGTGGCAGATTTAAGAGTAACTTTAAGAATATCAATTGGACCCGATCGACTATAGTGAAGTAGTTCAAGGCCCAATTTTTTAACTGATCCCAAACTTCTGATCGGCAATTTGTCTTTTTGTCCGGGGTGACGTAACCGCTAGAGCGGGCGCTGACGACAAGCTTTATTTATTAAAGATTCTTTTAGAAAACAGATAATTCATTTGAAAATATAACAAAATTAAAACTAAGGTTTATTTAAAAAATTAGTTGGCTGGGGCCAAAGAAGAAACTTTCTATTTTTAGAAGTTTATTCGACGTTTCGAACACTTTGATGTCCTTCCTCAGGATCAACAAAACATAAAAAATATTCTAATTTTTACCATACAATTTTCTGTAGGTGTTCGAAACGTCGCATTAACTTCTAAAAATAAGAAGTTTCTTCCATTGGCACCAGCCAACTAATTTTTTGCTTGTTAGAAGACAAATTATTTTAAAAAATGAGCTCACATCGTGTAACCGGTATAATTTATAACATCAAAGCTGTTACTATACATCCTCTTAGGGCTGAATATAGTGAAAAAATAATGATGAAGAATAAAAAACAATAATAATTTAAATGGTTTTTATTATATATTAAAATTATTATTTATTATAATTATATAAATGCATCACATTAATTCCACATTTAAAATAAATAAACACCGATTTGCACTATTGAATTCACATCCATTTTTTTATCTTTTAAGAACAAAGTCATTTAGGGGAAAAAAATCAAGCAACGACGACTATAAAAATAAATTTCTATTGTATCACAATATTAGAAAATAGTTTCGAACTCTGTTGTAATAAATATTATTTATATAACTTTGATTCTATTTTTCTCAATCAATATATAACACATTCAATCATATATAAAACTTTAAAATATAATTAAAAGAAAAATCAACAATTAAAGTCACAGTCAAAATTTAATCAAAACCTATGAATTAAAATGTTTACACTAACATTTCTCAAATAAGGAATTAAATATTTCCTTTATTATAAGGAGCCGGAGTTGCAAATATATTGTCATCACATGGCGAGCTTTCTTTTTTGTAATACTTTTTCTTATCAGAGAAATTTCCAGATGACTTTATAAAAGGGGGAATACCTTCAAGAAAAAAATATATTAATAAACATTGTTTTTTAAAAAAAAAAATAATGAAAATTGGTTATTATTAAAATATTATCATCGAACGCTCAATTTCAATTATGCTGAAGTAATAAAATAAAAAATTTCAAATGATAACAACTGTAACTGAATATTTTAGGCAATGATAAGCGCTGATAATATTAGGAAAGTAGTAATTTCAAGATTAAATATAGTTTATAATTTTGTCAAACACAATATTATAAGTGTAAATAAAGTTATTATCTTTTCAAATTTACCTTTATACTTTATTAATTGTTGATACACTTGCTTCATTCTTTCAATATTATGTCTAGCTACAACGTTATGATTCAACATAGGCATTGGATATTCCACACCTATTGTACATTTTGAAGCCTTTTGGACACTTTCTGGACAATTCCACGGTTCATGGATATACTTAGTTGGCATATTTTTTAAGACTGGAAGATATTTCCTAAAAGTTAAAAATCAAAAATTATTATTTAATAAAGAATATCTGATTAGTTTACAATAAAAAGACAGACATATCATTTTATTTTTTTATTTTTTAACAAGATTTTCTCTTACTACATTCTCAAAATTCCAATTCATTAATATTAATCACAGTGGAAATTTTCATTAAAGTTGCAACTATACATCTTGCTGAAATGGCAGTAAAAAGATAAAACTTATTCAAAACTTCCCCCTACGATTAATTTCCCAGAAAAATGTTTCAAATAGAAGTGAAGATATAATAGATAAATCCTCAATTACTACTACGCATGTGCGTAAGTAATTCTTAGAAGGGGGTTTTGTAAAAAAACATATTTACTTAAACCTAAATTTCATGTTTTTATTTTTACTTGAGTTGTTTATATTTGCTGGGCGTTTAAAACGACCAAGTCCGAATTTGAGTTCAATTTCGAACTTTGGCTATCTATAAACAGCCAAACCTAGGATTGTGCAATTAGTAAACGACCAAAGTCCAATAGTATCTTAAGGCGTCGAAAATCTAGCGATGTAAGTGGTTCTCCCTGTCTATTTTTACATAGCAAAGCTTTTATTTCTAATAGCAAATCATTGAATTTATCAGGAGTAAGCAAGAATATATTATTATTCGAGTCACCTTTCTGCATGTAAGCATTTAACACCAATTGAAACTCGGCTTCATTAACAACAGACATCGTAAAAGAGAGGATACGTGTACACTGATCCAGCACAACGTTCAAACTGAGTATCCTAATTCTCACTATGCATATGTTAAATTGTACAGTCTTGTCTAAAAACTAGCTGAAATGAACTTTGGTCGTTTACTAATTGCACAATCCTAGGTTTGGCTATTTATAGATGGCCAAAGTTCGAAATTGAACTCTAATTTGGGCTGTGGTCTTTTTAATATGGCCAATCGTAGATTTGAGCAAAAAATTCGACCAATGGCCGTTTTCGGGCTTTGCGCCCAACATATACATAAGTAACTACTTTAAAATTAATGAATTTCCACTACACTATAATGTGGAAACTATTTCAATTTTAAGATAAAGAAATTATAAATATGAAAATTCCAAATTTTATTGATATTACTTTTAATATGTTCCTTTTTTTTGCGACATAATTCCTCATTTTATCTACTTCTTCTAAGTCATGGATGCATGTTTTTACACAAATCTAACTACTGCAAACATATGGGGTAATAATAAAACCTTCCACCCCCACTAGTGGGCAGTAGGGACTAGGCTGATGACCACTTCCATGTGGTGTCTTTTGTCTATACAAGCAAATAATCGTCTCTAAAATATAAATGTGTAGGTGGAGTGATTGTCTGTGTGGTGGTGAACTAAAATTACCTACAGGTAAACTAATAAACCGATACAGTTGCATACACCAACTACCCAGCAGGCCCTATGTAATCTATAAAAATAATGGGGGAAGGGGGAGTGTCAATGTAGTATTATTGTTCGTGTTAGACAGGAACCCGCAGAGATACTAAGATCCTTGAAGAAGTGGCTAGTTCAATTTCACCTACCAGGAAATGTGTAGTAGGTAGGCGATGTTTAAAGAAACTCAGTGAATCAATTTTTGAGATAAACTGAAATAAAAACACATTCATTACAAGCGCACTTCCGAATAACGCATTTTGACGGAAACCTTTATATCAGATCCCCTGGTGTTGCCTGAACGGAATGTCTAAGAGTTACTCTTCTGTGATTTTTCAATTTTTGAGATAGTTTGTCATATATTCAAACCAAAATAAACGTACACAGCCTATTCGCTAAAAAAAAAAAACTGTTTCCTACCCAACTTCAAAACGTGTACTTCTAGTGAAAACTCAATTTCGAAAACTGATACATTGTAATATCCGTCGTTGTGGTTGGTTCCACAGAGCTGGAAAGCATCAGAGATATTTTCCGTGATAGCCTGCCCCTTTTTGTGGTCATCGACCAGTTTCGGGCGTTCTCCCATCATCAGGATGTTTTTGCCAAAACAGTGTGATAACATATACTTGTACAGAGCAATTTAGTTGATACACGATAGTGTAAATTAAATCAAATTAAGCAGGCTTATTCCTTCTTTGAACTTTGAGCATGGTGTTTTTCCATCATATCTTTAAGTTAGGTTTATCCAATATACAACCATCCGTACCTAATATAATCTCCATTAGGATCTGCTTTTCTTCCAAAACGAACTGGACAATAACAATGAAAAAACTGCTGGAAAAAAGATGAACATGATAGCCACATCCACATTCCTGCATTAACAGACCAATCAGCATCCAGAAGTAATTCATCAAAAACCTGCAATATACACCTCAAGTTAAATATTTCTTATTTTTCAATAAATACATTCTTATTCAAACATAAAATATTAGGAATATCGAGTAAAATGATACCTTCATTCCTTCTTCCCATGATATCCATAAATCACCTCTCGTAAGAAAACAAGCAACTGCATGTCTTGCCAAATGATGAATCCATCCTTCTTCACGTAACTGAGTCATGATTGCGTCTATCCAAGGAAATCCTGTTTGGCCCTGGCATATATACAATTGTATTTAAAATAAATCTATTCATTACGAGTTGAACAAATTAAAGCTTGACATGTTAGGAAAACTTGCATTTACGGGTGATTAGGTTTTAACTATAAACAATGAAAATGGAATGCTGGAATTATATATTCTTTAAGCACTATATAGTGATAAGTTGGTCAATTGATATCACATTTATATTTTAGTTACAACGGGGCATATAGGTTTCATAAAATCTATTTAAAGGACAACCTTATTGAATTTCTCAATCAGCAGCTATTCCATAAAACTTGGAATGTTGATAATACGATTGACCTGTTCTTAATATTTACCTATTAATTATTGTTAATGTAGGGGTCTACACAACATTTATGTACAGTATATCTAAGATAATGTCCGTCAGATCAGCTTTCCTTTTCTTGATTCTGGCCGTTCGAATCTTCATTCATCCTCCGAATTTGGATTAACAGGATTGCAACTTTGGTTTAAGAGAATTGCATCTTTTAACGTTTCAGTTACATATTGCTTGAAAAAGTGAAAGTCTTGTTGAAGAGTTAAAACATCCTGTCAAACCAAACTGGAAGTTGGATAGAAATTCGAATCTGGTCAGTACCAAAAAAGGAAGCAAATCTCAGATATTGTCAAGCATAAAAGACTCAAACTTCTATTTCAGATGTTCCTATGCTTACATTAGCCCACTTAGCAAGAGCTTCAGGATTCCTGTCCCATGGAACCTGAACACAAATAGGATTTCCAACCATCCTGTCAAAATTGGGATTTCTGGTTGCAGCACAATAAAAAAATTCCCTCCATAATATCTGACCATGTAATGATAGTGGTGGTACCGCTTTCTTAATCTAAAAACAATAAATAATTAATATTGCTATCTTAAATTATAAGAATACATAATTAATATTTCGAATCTTAAATAATAAAAAATATATAATTAATATTTCCTGCAACATATTGAGAATTTAAATTAAAATTTGTAAATTAAGTGCTGTAAGAATAACATCGGTAATGGAAAAAAAATCGCAGATTAATTCGTTTTTATTACATTAAATTATAATTTTCCAAATGGTAATAAATCAGTCAAAATATATCTTAGCAGAACCAAATTAGTTATAACGAGTAGGTTCTTAAATAGGATAACAAGAGAAAAGAATGATGTGCGTTAGTTCAAGTTTATAGAAAGTCTTGGAGCCGTTTGCAAAATAAAATAAAACTTTCATAATCGAGTTTGTTTTCCCAAAACTGGCTTCCAGTTGACGGATTTTTCCGAAACTTTCGAATCGGATTCTCTTGTGATAACTTATTGCGATTAAGTGCTTTTTATGTTAAGCTTATCATCTGCAAATACATGCTAGGGCAGACCATTTGCAGAAAAAAAAATTATTCGTACTCAGGGGCAGAAATGTCTTCAACGGAAAAAAACTTAAGGCTTCAAACATTTATTCTGGTGAAAATGCAATTTCAAAAATGTGACACCAAATCGCAATTACCTTTCTATAAAGATCGTTTAACTGGTAATAGAACAACCTTGTTGAAAGACAGCCAAACCTCAGGTAAGGGCTTAATCCAGTCTGAGATGGAAGCAATGATTGTGGAGTCATTTTGGGACGACCAAATGAAGCCACCCATGCCTGCAAAAATAAAGCATTATATATATCATTTTTTTAAATAATTCTAACTACGGTTGACAAAATATTGCTGTTCAAAGTTCTAGGAGTCATTTGCGCAAGCAAATCTAAAAGAAAAAATTCCCTTTGAAATTTATCTTAGGACTGATTATTATAATGCATTTTTATGTAAATAATATTAACATAGTTTTTTTATGTAGTTTAGCCACAGAAAAACACATTATTTTACACAAAAAAAATCAAATCCAATTTTTTTTTTACTTAATGAGACAAAGCATGACTTCTTATTTATTAAAAACTAAAATTTACTTTTCTTTCTAGATGACGTTCCAATCGTGAAAGAGCCTCTGATTCACCACCTTGCCATACACCAGGCCCCAAACCATCTGTATCAAAACCTGAAAAATCATTGTGTAAGTTCATAATATTCCATAACTGGGTAAAGTCATAATTTCACTCTTAGTTTATAATTACCAAGTTCTTCTAGAGTAGGAACCCCATACTTTTCGTCATGATCCTCTGATATTATAGTAACTGCTGAACCAACAGTTGCCGCGCACACTGGAGGTTCGGGAGTTGGTGGTGGATCTAGACTGGATACTATGGATTGAAACTGATGATAAGTCAAAGGCGCTTTGCCACCATTTTTTTCTATTATACTGTTGAAAGCATATATTCAAATAAATGTTGATATAAACTATCATCATATAGTACATCATTTATTTTTACTTATAACTTTTGTAAATAGCATTTCATATTTATTGAAGGTAAAACTTAATAAATTAAAAGTTCATTTTGATCTTACAAGTAGGCTATAAAATAACAACATAATATGTATTCTAAAAAAAAAAAAATCAACTATTTTTACTTACGTTTCTAATTTATACAAAGTGTGGGCAATCGACGTGACTACAGTAATGCCCATTGACTTACATAATGCCATAATATTTTGATCTCGAACTCTTCCAAAAGGCTCTGGATCTTCTTCAAAAGAAAGGCAATTAGTTCCCCATTCCTTTAAAAAATATATGTATTAAAATATATAAACATTTTTCGCTATATTCCCTGATTAATTTTTACTTTAATAAATGTATTTTTAAGGGAGATTTTAAATTCAGAAGAGGCAGTTTACTAAACAATGATTAATTATTTACGTTTCTTAGAAGTTAAATCGATCCGTTACAGAAAAGGAATATTACTACTTGAATTTATTGCAATAAACTCGTTAATATTAATAAATGGCAGAAGTTAAGAACACCATCTCAATATACCTTCTTTACAAGTGCGGACAATTATAGATTTAGTTTAAGTTAATAATCAAATATAACTGATGTAAGTAATTTGGAAATTCTAACTCCTGCATCTAATTCAGACCATTTTCCAGTTTTAGTTTGACTTGACATATCCCGGTTTGAGATGGTACCAACGAAGTGGCATTAAACTACTTGTTTTGGAAATCAATAAGACTAATATGTTTTCTAACATTACCTCAAATTTCGCCCGAAATATATACTAACTTTGATAAGGAAGCAGCGATGAGTATTCAAAAAGATAAGATTGTGCCAGATTTTCAGGAATGAAAGAAAATATCCCCTTTTAAAATTTATCTTACGATAATTTATCCATATAATTTTGGATCTATCACTAGAAATAGCGTTTTCCAATTCAAGTTATACAAAAAAAGAGGCAGAAATAAGTTAAGTAATTACACAAGTATTAGTTTGCCAATAGAGTCAATTGAATCTCAAGTTATTAACACAAATTAAATTACAAATATTTTGAGTCGATTATTTGTTCGGGACTTTTCAACGATGGTAAAATTTCGACCGGATCGGAGGTAGAATGACAATATTTTTTTACTTCATTAGTTGATTCAGTTCACTTAAGACTATAAAACAAATATTTTTGCAGCTCTCAATGAGTTTCAAAGAGTTCATTCTAGAGTGCTCAACAAATTGCATTTTAGGCATAATTTCTTCCAAAATGATCAATTTAATAAGGAACGTGAATGAAAGTATTCCTTTAGTACTGAAAGTATTACTTTAAAAATACATGGAAGTTTTATGTCTGCTATATGGCTTTACTGCAATGAGCAGTTCTTAGCCATTTCCTGTTCTTCCTGTTTATTCCTGTTATCGAGAATTTTGTCCGGAAAAATGACGCTAGGGGTATCAGAATAAATGGTGTAATCTCAAGTATTTATACTAGGTAGGGGGACAAATGGGTCTTCTTAGTGATTCTCATACTGCCTTAGTAAAGCAGTATATAGCAAAAATATCAGGAATATTTTCCATGATAATATATAATCTGCTTCATTTCGATCGGTTTCGGGCGTTCGCCTAACTTTAGGATATTTTGATAAATAGTACGATAACCCAGACTTGCAAAGAGCAAAATCAGGTTTAACACTTAGTTTTTCTAGTGAGGATATGATGGGCAAGTGTAATTTAAGGAATGTCAATTTTTGTAGATGCGGAGGGGCAACTGAATGTCTACAAGAGATTATTCCAATTTCTTAAAGCACCCATGATTACACAATAAAAAACGGAATTTTGGAATAGCCCATAGTTCATTGCAAATTGTTAAAATTACCTCAAGCTGGGTAAAAAGTTCATTAAATATTGAATGCACAATGTAATCGCTCATTTTTTTTTTTTTGTCTTTTAGAGCTGCTGCGTCTTTAACGACATTTCAGTGAAGTGTAATTGATTCTTCAGTTGGAGATTTGCTAGGAAAGCATAGGATTATTTAGGAAATACATTACAACTAGGTTCACGATTTATGTATTAATTAAATCTTATGAACTTTTATGCCAATTTTTTCGCTTTAAAATGAATTTAAAAAAAGATAAGCATCCATATAATTAAGATGCTCAAGCAATTCCCTGATACCAACCATACCCCGGGTAAACATAAAAGATACCAATAAATATAAATATATATCCGAGCTTGCCATCTTCACTATCTTCTATTGGGATATCACAGTAACTCATAGATTAATGAATCATTTATAGAATGATGTTACGTTATTATATAAATAAAACATGAAACAATTTAAATATGCTAATGTATTAACATACTGCTGTCCGTTGACGTACTATTACGTCTTTTTTAATTAAAATCCTGTAGCCATTGACAGTAGTACGTCAATTTTTATCAAAATCCAGAAGCCATTGACGTAGTAGTACGTCTTTGGCTTTTAATATCCAAGAGCCTTTGAGGTACTAGAACGTCTTTTGTTTTTAATATCCAAGAGCCTTTGAGATACTAGAACGCCTTTTGTTTTTAATATCCATTAGTATTTTACATACTAGTACGTCTTTTGTTTTAATACTCATAAACCTTTCCACATAATACACTAGTACATCATTAATTAAACTCGAATTACTTTGCAAAAAAGTTTCTTCTGTTTTAAATTAATTTTTTAGTTTATTTATTTGCTTGTGTTAATTTTATAATGGAAGAAGACGATTTTGTAAACTTTAGTAGTGAAATGTGTGCTGATGTATTATATGATGCTGAAAATGGGGAAAATATTACATTCAGTGACGATAGCAGCGATTTAGATTTTCCTATTACAACAAAAAGAAGAGTTTTGCCACTAATAAGTGAATCTGATAGCAGCAATTCAGAAGGCATTCAAGACGAAGAAAACGAAGGAAATAATTCAAGAATTTATTGGTCTCGAAATGATGCTAATGTGACTCCGGATTTGTTTTTGGGCGATGAAGGTATTAAAATATTACCTACTAATTATGAAAATATTCCAGAAGTTGTAGATTTGTTTATTGGTAATGACTTTTTTAAATTATTAACAACAGAAACAAATAGATATCATGGTCAAAATGTCCATAAATATAAAATACTAAGAAATACTAAAAAGTGGAATGGTACTACAATACCCGAAAGGAAGCAATTTTTGGGATTACATATTTTAATGGGACAAGTTAGGAAGAATAGTATCATTGATTACTGGTCTACCGATCCACAGATGGAAACACCAATTTTTGGCAAAGTCATGACCCGAAATAATTCATGCAAATTTTACAATCCCTCCATTTTTCGAATAATGAAAAAATGCCAGAAAATGCGAATCGAACTTACAAAATAGATACAATAATGGAATACCTTTCTGATAAATTTAATAAGATATATAAGCCAAAACAAAATCTTTCGTTGGATGAAGCATGATACCACACTGCGGTCGACTAAAATTTCGAGTTTATAACCCAGGAAAAACTAACAAATATGGTTTACTCGTAAGAATGCTATGTGATGCTGAAAGCGGATACATATGCAAATTTAAATTATATAGTGGTAATGGAGAAAAGTTACAAAATCTTGTGTATGATCTTTTAGATGGTTGTGAAAATAAGTGCCATCACATATGTATGTATATATGGATAATTATTATAATAGCGTCGACCTGGCAGAACATTTGCATTCGAAGAAAATTAGAATATGTGGTACTATAAGGGAAAATCGAGGGTTCCTTTTAGACTTAAAAAATTAAAGTTGAGAAAAGGTCAAGATGATTTTCGTCGAAAGAGTGGTGTTTTAATATACATCTGAAAGATAAAAGGGAAGTGAGAATGATACCGACAATACATCTGGCCCGTATTGTAGAAATTGTACATCTGGCCCGTATTGTAGAAATTGTACATCTGCCCTGGTAGAAGAAACTGAAAAACTGGAGAAATGATAATAAAGCCAGAAAGTGTTTTGGATTATAACAAATACATGAAGGATGTTGATATTGCCGATCAATATCTTTCATATAATCCAATTATAAGAAAAACCGTAAAATGGACAAAGAAAGTCTTCATGTTTTTTTTTTTAAATTGTGCATTTTTTAATTCCTTTGTGGTGTACAAAATCCTTAATCCGCAAAGAAAAGAAAATTTTCATTTTTTCTGCAACAAGTTGCAAAAAGTTGGACTGAAAACGAAATTAATTCAAAAAGTAAATCAGGAAGTTATGCAAGCCCAACAAGAGAATCCCTCATGAAGATCCACCCGCTAGACTTTCAGGAATCATGAGAGAGCACAGACTTGGAAGAATTAGAAGTTGGGCGAAAAAAAATTCCCTCAAAAACGCTGTAGAGTCTGCAAAAGAAATCGCCTTCAGAGAAATACATGTTTCATTTGTAAATATTGTGAGAGTCCTTTGTGTATTGGTAAATGTTTTGAAGAATACCATACTAAAAGAAAATACTAAGATTTTTTTAAATTTATGATTACTTATTTTAAACAAACAATAATAATATTATTAAACACAATAGTCTTTCTGTGGTTGAGCATGTAATTATTTTGAAAATACAATGGTATTTGTTATGGTTGGGTCCCCAGAGCTGGAAAGCATCGGAGGTTTTCCCTAAAAAAAAATCTGGTTCGAAAACTGACACTCTCTTACTCCAATAAACACATTTTCTTCAAAATTGCAATGTTTACAATGTTAGTTGAGCTGGCCAAATAAAAAAGTAGTAGGGGATATACTTGTGTATCTCAGCGGAATTTTGTGATAAGCCTTCACTGAAAACCGACAAAGTTTGTGTACTTTAAATTTAAATCTAACTGGCCGCCTCTCAAAAAAAATCTCTAACATCAATTTAATCGATAAAAGGGATATATTTCTATCTATCCAGTGAGCATTCCAAGTTTAAAAAAAATCGTTAGAACCGTTTTCGAGAAAATTGGGAAAAATCATTCACTAAATTCGCATTTCCGGTTGATAGAGTTTGCCGAAATCTTCGAGTCAGATACGGTGGCAATACATAAACGGAATACCAAGTTGAGCTTCTTGCAGTTTTTCGTTTTTGAGATATTTCGTTAACGCGCACATAAAGAAATCGCCTTTTCACAAGTACACAACAGACCATTCGCCGTAAATATTGTTTTCGTACTCAGGGGCCTCAAAACGTCTATTTTCAGTGAAAACTCAATTTAGATAGTTTGGTAGGATCGCAATATTTCTTACTAGGAGGAGTAAGAGAAAGTAAATATGCAGCATTCCATTTTTAAATATTAGTATTTAAAAAATGTAATATCCAAAAAAGTTGAAAAAAACAAAACAATTTTAATCGATTGGAAAAACTTTCCTGTTGTAAAATATACCGGCTCTCGACACTCAAGTCTGAAGCAATAATAACGGTTTTCTTAAAAATGTTTAACTAATAAACAACCGGTGTATTTATCACAGATAGTCTATCTGTAGTTTTGTCAACGGACAGCAAGGTGTTAACTTAAATAAATATAGCAGATAATTATTATTATATTAACACCTTAAGAAGTTTTGGCAAAATATCAGCAGGCTGGCCTCTAATGACAAATAATCTTGAGTTGAGTTTTCTCAGGCTACAATCCAAATCTTCTAAACACTCCAGAAGAAACCTAAAAGAGTTAGAAGCAATAATAACGTGAAGTTTGATTGCAATAAACTTAATCGAGCCAATTAGTATAGTTAATGGAACACTGAACAATAACAACAGAAATGCAAATTCACATAAAAACTTCAAATGAAACAAATTTAAGAGGTTTAGAATGCCAGAAGTTATTGTCTGAGTGACCACACTCTTGTACAGATTGTCATCACCCATAAAATCACACTAACAACTACTTAAGTAGAACCACAAGCCATTAGTGTAAATTACTTGCATCAGCCAGAAACCAACAGGGGCAATTAGGAATAGCGTCTCCATTTGATATCTTACAAAATTGGATACTTCAAAAAATTACCTCCATTTATTAATGCCGACGTTAGAAGCGCCAGCAAACCAAGGGTCCAGAATGAAAATGCATCGAAATGTAGTAGCTCCTTTTAAACTCTGCCTCAAGCTGGGATTATCATGAAGCCTCAAACCTTTACGAAACCAATGAACGGTATGTTTTTCATTCATGTTTTTCATGTTATATTAATTTTCATCAACAGCAGCATTAATTCCATTTTTTTCTTTGTTAAGTTTTACTGAAACAAATATTCAAGTATTTAAGCACTGCATCTGAACATAAAAAGTATTTTTAAGATTTATCCCAACATCCTTATTAAAACTAAAAGAAAAAATATATACCAATTTTTCCTTAATTTTTAAGAGACATATAGACATACATTCCAAACCAAAAGACAACCTTCCTAAAACTTCAGTATTAATGATAATTCCAACACTTTTCATGGCGAAGAAGGGAAACGGTTTCTAGTGAGTAGCACAAGTTTCTAATGTTCGAATATGCAACTCATGATTTTATAACATAAAACTGATTGTGTTAGAACACAAAGCATCCCAAAATAAATTGTAAAGAGCAACGTGACCTCTGTTTTCTTTAGTAGTGATCACGTGTCAATAACATTGTCAGTACCAACTTCGTTTGATTTCAAAATAGTGGATCGTTGAATCTTGGAAAGTTTCGGTAAAAAAAATATTATATCTTTTTATCCAATTATATTTCGTGCATTATTAATGATGACTGCTTATCGGTTCTTGATAAATGAGCCTTCAAACAGATTTTTCAACATAATCTTTACTTTAATTTTTGAAATGTTTTATGTTTGAAGAAAAAGGCATTTTGCATTTTATTGTTTTTCTGTAGCTATTTCTAGTTTAACATTCTTATCAAAAATAATACCTGGTTTACTGGAATCCCAGAAAGCACTATTAAGCGTGCACTTTTCTTAAATCGATTGTGTTATGTACTTCTGCCCCCTCATAAAAAATTAATTTCACATTTTTATGGCAAAACTAATTAGCATTAATTTTCAAACTTAAATTTACAATTAACAAAGATTAGCATTAGTTTTTAATACTTCAGTTTTGAAATTTACATTTATTTCTTAATTATTAGATTATAGGACATTAACCAGTTATTTTTCGCGAGATGCTACTATCAGAAACGAAAATATCCGGTATCCCTCAAGTATAAATTTATCGATACTTTTTTTTCTCAGAGGCAAACTGTATACTCTGATTTCCCAATTCAAATGAATGTTACTTTTGATAACAAAAATAATTTTTTTTGTTAAGTTAAATTAATAAATAAAAAGTACTTTTCCGCACGCAATTTTGCTATAAAGAAACAATTAAGTGTGATAGGAAGGTTTTGGGAATATTAATGAAAAACATTATGAATAAAAAATGTCATCTATTAACAAAAAAGTTCAATCCTTCACTTGTCTGAATGTCCTCCATTCATATAACAAAAATTCGTTTTTTTGCTAGCTTCTTTAATATCTCTTAAAATATTACTCTAGAAAAGAAGTTTATTTGTATATTTTACTTGGAAAAATAGATTCTATATCTGATACAATTATTCTTTGAGAAAATGAAGTTGGGTGCTCTCTCTCTCTTTAAAGTACCTTGACATTTTTTTATCTCGAATTTATATTTCTCATGTTAAACCAGGGAGGCATATTTCCTAGGGAAAGTTATTTCCTTTAGTTATTTCTTGAAGTCATATGGATGATAGAAATGCCAGCAGATTCATTAAGATGTTTCAAACAAATGACATTAATCGCATTTTGCTGTTATCTTTTCACATTAAAACTTCTTTTGCAGTTCACTCTCAGATGTTGACATTCAACTAGCATTTTAGATAGCTCAGACTGCGGAAAATGTGTCAATCACACAATCATTGCTATGCACTCGAAAATCATTTCTAGGAGTGACCACAGATTAAACTTTTGTACGCATATAGACAGCGTTTTGATTAGCTTAATAAAGAATTTATTTATATATAGGAAATCAAAACAAGAGGGCACACTTTCACAACGATCAAGTTGCAGAGCGCTTCTCAAGACTTACAAATAATGAGCGTGCCAGCTATTTTGATTATTTTCATTGTTGATCCTATGATGACTGATAGAATATTCTTTCTGTTCTGGGCTACTAGAAAGTGAATGGACGGAGCGGTCATGATCGAGGTGTATAAAAAACAAATACACTATTCGCCCACAGACAATGCGCTTCAATTTTAGAAAATTATGCGAGCGGTTCCATTTTACTACTCATCCACTAAGCCTCCTGATAAATTAAAAAATTAGACCATGAAAATTGTAAACAAGGTATAAAAACAAAAATACCTACTCATGATATCATATCTGTTACAAACATAGGCCCTTAAACTTTCTCATTCTAGAACGTGTTTCAATGGTGAAGTCTGAAAAGTTCATGTAGTAACTTGTACCTCTAATGTTCATTCCTCGATGAGATAAATGTTATAATATATAGTAGCATTTGCAATAGGCCATTCATAGTTTTATTTAATATATGTATTTTTTTGTTATCGATTTATTTGCATGGCAACGAAATTAATATAATGCTGATGACTATAACGTTATAAACAGCAGAATGCATCTGATGACACCTTTTACTATGGTTTAAGAGGTGTTCAGCCGCAAAAGCGCAGTTCAACTGTTTCCCTATATCTGAACGCACAAACACATGTAAGGTTTTTGAGAAAAGAGAATCTGGTTCCAAACGGCTCTTTGCTGTGATGTAGTGCTGGATAATGATGCAAAGTTTGCAAATGTAGTTTAAGTTTTGTGCATAGACGTAGAATCTCTAGGAAATATGAAACGTAGGGTCTCGCCAAAAAGCCAGTTCAGCTGGTGACATATGAACGTCTCTTTGAGTGCAGCAGAATCAATGTCTCTCTCTATCCAAGGTATATTTTTTCAGTTTTTAGCGTTCGGTGCCAAAATTGAATCAACTCGTAGCCTTGTAGATGACATGGCGTTCGAATGTGCCGTACAACAGTTTGGTAATATGATCTTTGAAGAGAGGATTCAAATTGTCTCCCTTAGACTGAAGTAATGGTGACGGGTTATGGTACAAAAACCCACTCTGAACTAGCGTTGTTACTATAGTTCTGGCATATAATCTCCTTTAAAGGATACTTTTTAAAAGTTATTTAAGCTGAGGAAAATTAACTGTAGATTCTTTTTTTATTCATTCGTTCATTGACATATTTATTTATAATAGATATATCAAAGAACATCTATTTGATTATAACTCTGCTGAAGGTTAGCCAAAGCATGAAATATTTTTCTGACATTTTGGATGTAAATAGCATTTCATTGTAATTTTTTTAAGCAGAGTGCTTCGACGTACTCTACTTCACTACTTTACCCGACCCTTTCCACCAAAAAGTCAACAAAGCAAAAATTACGAACCGTGAACACAAAACGTAGTTTTTTCGAGAAAATTCCAAAAAAACTCAAAAACCTATTCTGCAAATCGCACTTCCGGTTAACCGATTTTCTTCAAATTTGGAATTTTAGGAATGCTTCTAATGTATATTAATATTATGTAGGTTGTAACCAACCTTTTACTGAAGTAGTAATTTAGAAGAACGATAAGGCTGCTGTTCCCTCAGAACCCCTAAGAAATCATAAGTTTCCGAGATAATGTTAATAAAAGTAGTAGATATTTATGTGTGTAGATTGTATATACGAAGTACAAAGAAAATCCTTGGACACGTTTTCGAGAAAAAAAAAATTAAAAAAATCATCCGCTAAAGTCGCTTTTCTGGTTGGATTTTGCACGAAATCTTTGTCAGATGCGGTATTAGAACCTAAACGGAGTATTAAGTTTGAGCTCCCTGCAATTTTTTTGAGATATTTTGTTAAAACACATTAGTGCAGACCATTCGCTAAAAATATTTTTTTCGTACTCAGAGGAGTACATTTCCTATGAAAACTCAGTTTCAAAAATTGTATACGATCGCAATACTACCTCTTAATAAGTATAAGGAAAAAGTAAAAAAAATCATGATATTGCCTTTCTCCCTTTTATTTTTATACCAAAATCTCTATAAACCACAGAATCATTTCCATTATTATAAAAATTAGAGCAATATAATCAAAAGTTCCAAATAGTTTCTCGAAGTTCTTAAATTCCAATTAATATTAAGTATAATGTCAAATTCAATACCAATACATTTTGAAAGGATAAATTATAATTACACTTTTATTTAAAATATACCAATAATTAACAAAAAAATATAAAAAGATATTTGGGAGCGAGACAATCTCTCCAAAAATAACAATAATTATAATCTAATAATGCATATACATAAAATTTAATATACTTTTGCAATATACCCACATAAACTTAATATATACTTGTTTACAGATAAATTACAAGTAACGAAAATTTTCGGAATTATTTCTATAAAATCGAGATGAATTACACTTATATAATGTGCTTAAATAAATAAAGATAACCATCCAAGAATAAAAAATGTTCCTCCAATTGGTGTGAGCCGACGAAATCTATGATCTCCTGTAAGTGAACTGTAGTAACAAGTACCACAAAACATACTTAATCCAAGTATGAAAAGACATCCACTCTAAAAACATAAATTAATGAATAAATGTTTAAACAGAAAAGACAATAATGTAATAAAACAAATATTAAGTATATGACTTACAAGTGATGGATATCTGCAAAGTGGAACGCCAAGAAGAGCTAGAGTATGAATAAAATGATATCTATTAGCGGTTTCAAATGCTTTCTTTATATTTTCATCTTTTTCTTCGTTTGGCAGCAATGCTAAAAAATTAGAACTCCAATTTATATACACAAACATACATATAGCAGACACATACATACATACACACACAATATAGCAGATACATACATACATACACACACACACACACAATCAGCTATATGACCGCGAAAAAAGATTTGTTTTACTGACAATTTTGTTTTAATGACAATTTTTTCAAACTTAGAATTTTTACTAAACGGTTAATAGGATTAAAACTGTATATTACAAGTATATGAAATGACAATTAGAGGGAACTTAATGGTACCGAATCCCTAGAAATTCAATAAAAATATTTATTCGGAAAAATGTTTCAAATAATAGCCTGAAATAATTATGTGTTGTAAATGTACAAAATTGAAATCTCAAAAAAATTATAAAGCATAAATAAAAGTACTTCATCCTGTTGACGATGAAAGATGAACTTCCTGCGATTTGTTTGTTTTTGTTTAAAAAATCTCTCTCACTATGAGTATTTTCTAAACACATTAAACTGTGTTTTCTAAACACAATTTCAATATTTAGAGCATGTACTTCAATTTCAGTACATGTAAACAAATTCATTCCGCAAATGAGACCTAATGTAATAATTCTTTTTAGCTGTTGTCCAAGACAACAAAAACGGTAATCTATATATATAAAAATGAATCTACGTTGTACGTAATGGCAAATCTCGAGAATTAATGACTCAAATGTTGTCAAATTTATATGTATTGTTGAGGCTGAGGTATAGATTGTTTTTAGTACACATTTTTTTTTTTTTTAATAAATCAAACAACGAAATATTTCAATATATAATGAACATTTTATGTTTCTGTTTGTGTTAGTGGGAATTATATTCGATTTTTATGAATTGGAGAGAAATTTTATGTACACTGCAAAATCATTTCATACAAACAGTATTTTTATTTACATTCAATGACATGCCACGACCTATTGGCCGCCAGAGCCGCAATGCCAGAGCACAAAGAAATCTTCGCGCGAATGAAACACCAGCTGAAAGATCCCAACGAAATGAATTAACTGCTTTTGTGGTGGTTGGTTCCGCAGAGCTGGAAATCATCAGAGACATTTCCCGTGGTAGCCTGTTTCATTTTGTGGTCATCGACCGGTTTCGGGCGTTCGCCCATCTTCAGGATGCGTTTTTCAGACAGAGTGACAACACAGACTTGCACAGAGCAAATTCAGTTTGCACACTGACTGGTGTTTTTAAATGTTAATATACTGTGGTGGACAGTTAAAAACACCAGTCAGTGTGTAAAACTGAATTTGCTCTGTGCAAGTCTATGTTGTCACACGGTCTGAAAAACGCATCCTGAAGATGGGCGAACGCCCGAAACCGGTCGATGACCACAAAATAAAGCAGGCTACCACGGAAAATGTCTCTGACGAATTAACTGCCATAAGAGCTTCGGCATTAAGAGCAAACGAATCAGAAGAACAACATGAACATCGTTTAACCATACAGTAACACTTGCGTAATACAAGTTCTATTCGACATTCAGATCGACATCGTATGCAAACAGAACGTACATGCATTTTTCAACATTTAATCGTTGTGCATTTCAATATAACAATAATATTTATTATCATTCACATCAATTAATTTCTATTGGTTTCATGGACTGAATATGCCAATTTGTAATGCGAAGAAATCTAAAAATGAATCGCCCGGCATTTGTTGTGCAAGAGCAAAAGTTAAATTGCCTGTTCTGAATTTACCACCAGAACCACTTTTAACTTTATTTCTGGAACTACAGCACAATCAAAACATTTTCTATTGAATATAAGAAAATATAACTCTTGCCTCCAAATGACACCGTTTGGAGCAACGAATATCATCACTGATAATTTGAAGCTAAGATTCAAAGTGCAGGGATAGATGTATCATCGTGCAGGATCCCTTCTTCCACTTCCAGAAAATGATTACAGATTTATTATATGGGAGATAATGATATGCAAATTGATCAAAGATGTGCAATTCATAATGAAGTGAAGCGAGAAATTGTTGCTTCATTACAAGATTTATTCCAACACAACGAATTAATTCGATTATTCAAAACTGCTTTGGACAGAATGACATCAGTTGAATGCAACGTCGTAATTAAAGCTGATCGAGTACCAACTTGCCAACATGAAAGGCGGTACAATGCTCCAACATTCAGCGAAGTTGCCATTGTGATTGCTGGTGAACAATTTGAGCTGCGAGATATTGTTCTGCAACGGAGTAGTGAGCAGCTAAAACATGTAAATGAAGCTCATAGATCTTATGACGCTCTGCAATATCCCATCATATTCTGGCTAGGCGAAGATGGCTACCACTTCAACATCAAACAAGTAAATTCAGTAACAGGTATATTAGTCTACTCTAATTTGTAACAAAGCACTCAATCGAACATTACAAGACTTGAGAGAATCTACTCAGCCTCTTGGCGGTTTACTTATTTTATATATGGTGATTTCCTTCAAACATTACCAGTTATTCCACGTTCAACACCTGCTGACGAACTCAAGGCATGCCTAAAAGCATCTCATTTATGGGCACATGTCATCAAACTAAATTTAACTATTAATATGCATGTACATCTACAAAATGATACTTCAGCAGCGCGTTTCGCTCAACAGCTATTAGATATTGGAGAGGAAAAAATACCAGTCGATGAAACCATAAAATGTATTACATTGCCAAACAATTTCTACAATTTGAGTGACTCTAAAGAGAATTTGATTCAGAGTATTTTTGCATTTATTGGACAAAATTATAGAAATCATCAATGGTTAGCAGAACGTGCAATATTGGCTGCCAAAAATGTGGACGCAAATGACATCAACATTAAAATTCATAAATATAGTGCCTGGCGAAACATTTAAATTCAAATCAATAGATACTGTTATGAATCAGTTAATTATCCGATTGAATTTTTAATCTAGCTTGATTTGCCAGGTTTGCCATCTCACATTCTGCATTTGAAAGTTGGTGCTCCTATTATCCTTCTGCGAAACATCGACTCATCACGTCTCTGCAATGGAACTAGACTTGCCGTGAAAAAAATAATAATGTTTTAGAAGCAACCATTTTAATTGGGAAATTCAAAGATGAAAAAGTTCTACTGTCCCGCATCCCCATGATACCTACAGAAACACCTTTTGAGTTTAAACGATTGCAGTTTCCGGTACGGCTCGCTTTTGCCATGACCATCAACAAAGCACAAGGCCAATCACTTAAAATATGCGGATTAAATTTGGAAAACCCATGTTTTTCACAAGGTTAATTATATGTAGCTTGCACGCGAGTGTATCAAAAAGCATTGCAATAAGAAATGTAAATTTTTCATTCGAAAAGCATTACAATCAAAATATTATTTTTAACAAAACATATGCATTTTTTCTGTAAATGGTAATTCCATTAACAATTGTTTATTAAAAAAAAAAAATTCAATTCACTCTTATTATCTTTTATTTCAATAAATATCAAATATATATTAGGGGCCAGCAAAGTGGACCGGGTACAACTAGTATATAAAATAAAAATTGCAATATTCATATTAATATAATTTATAATTTCAAGAAATGCAAATTTGGTTTTCATATAATCAAAAAATATAGATAACTCAGGCAAAAAAACTTACAATGCGCTCCATAAGCTCCCAAGATCACCGCTGATGCTCCAGAAATTCCAGCAATTTTTACAAAATAACTGCTGCTAGAAGCAAGTTTCCATAAAGGCTCTGGGTCCATTTTAATAATCTGTGGAGGACTCTGCTTGGGCAAAAATGAATGCAAGCCGGTGGATAAAGCTTGAACCTAAAGAAAAATCTCTATTCAAGTGCTTATGAAGATAAATAACAACAAAAAATGCAATAAGTTTCATCCCTACATTGTCATGTAGCACTACTAAGACTTCAAAAATGTTCAAGATTATAATATTTTACTTATCAAGAAGTCAAGTAAATAATTTCTACTAGTAATATTTATCTATATAAATAAAAAATGGATGAATGAGTTCTTTGTTTCATGTTCTGATTATTTACTAAATTATAAAATTTAGAATATATTTCATAAAATGAATAACTAATATTATATTTAAATGTATATGAAGTCTTTCAAACTTAAACAAAAATTGTCTTTTTTATAATTACAAGATCCTACCAATTATTTTATTATCTATAACTAGTTAATTAATGAAAAACACTTCAAGACTGCATCAGTGATTGGCTGGCAACAGTGATTCAAGCTGCCCAATCCTTTATGGGCAACCAAAGTTACACAAGGAAGGAGTACATCTACGATCTATTGTGAGCTCTACCAATTTGCCACTTACAAACTGGCTAAATATTTAGCATGAGAAATGAGCGCACATATGGGCCTTACAAAACTTTCATAGAAGATTCCACTCATTTCGTGGAAAAATTAAGAACGATTCGCTTAAAAGAGACGGATCTCATGATCAGTTTTAATGTCACTCTCCCTTCACCAAGATCTCTTACAGAAGTATTCAGAATTCTGGATGAATTCATTCTATAGGAGTTGGCAAAACTCAAAGGATCTGTCTAGAATCCAAATATTTCTGTTTCGACTAATATAATGAGGTTGTTGAGGGAGAGAAATGGTGTGGTTAGAATGAATCAACAGAACATGGTTAACGCTGTATAAATGACACTGATTGCTTTTGAAATGATTGATGGAGTATGGTAGAGTGGTAATGGGAATGACACGTAGATGATTGGCAAATGAACTCCGTAGTATAAACTGTTCTCCTATTTGTTTCCCGTCGCTGACTTTATGTGGTTTCTCCCACTCCAGTCCGAAAGAGTGGTCCAGTCATTTTGTCTCTCTCTCTCTCTCTATTACAACTGAACTTTCTCTGAACAAAAAGAAGGAGCCAACATGGGCTCCATGATTTCAATATTTCCATGACATGACATTTATTTTGAAGTAATTATATGAAAAAAAATTCTTTAGGAGGATCTCCAAAAATTAACTGAGCCCGAAAACGGCCAACCTTTAAACGGAAAAATTAGAAAAAGAGAGTTTAGACAAGGCTACCCATAGAGCCGCTTATTGGTATAGGTATGTAGAAAACACGTTCATTATTTGCTTTCAAGGTTTAATGACCTGAAGAAGCTCATTGCAATATGGGTGAAACGTCGGTTTCTAGCAAACCGCTTATGCAGTCTCAACCCGAAACTCCTGCCTTTTAATTTTATTGTTGCATTTCAAATATCATTTTATAGTTTCATTCATTTACTGTCTTATAATACTCCGCCATATGTAATATTTATGAGGTATAAAACGAATAAATTTTCTTTTCCAAGGATTATTAGGGAAGCAAGGAAAATAAAGTCTTATATTAGTATATACTGATTTTATTTCTCCATCATTTTGTTCAATTGTTTAAGGACTTTTTTTTCTTTTGTGGAGTGAGAAATTTGCGCAGAATTTCGAAAGCCAAGCTTCTTTTTCGAAAAGGACTAACAGTTGGTTCGAATAGTTTCGCTCAGGAGGTTTCAGCTTTAATAGATCTAGCATAAATTAATGTACCTTTTATACACCTAATCTGTTGACTACAGATAAATTATTTTGAGGCACTTATAGTTTTCTCAGAAAGGGAATATTCACTAATGAAGTAATCGTAAAAAAAAAAAAGGACTTCCAAAATGTTATTGACTCGTATTGGTAATTTTTTTTATAAGATAAAAGACTTCCTAAGAAATGACAAAATTGTGTAGAAAGTGAAGAAAATTTATTTTGATTAAATAAATACATATGATTAATGTGTTTTGATGCTCGTGTATCTGCATATTTTGTAATGGCCATAACATGGTAGGTAATGATGATTACACAAAGCATGGCAACTAAAATGGTGCCTTGTGAAGCGTTAATAACAATCGATAGTTTTCATGAAAACAGTGTATGTGTTGGGAAAAGCAAATAACTTAAAACTGTGAAGAAATATAATTAATTACCAAACTACTTTCTATATCTGGGCATATACATATCTACAATCATTTCATATTAACATTTGGAACATAATGTTAACATAACAGATTTACTTTCAAATTTACGAAATGAAAATTACAATAAAACAATGCTTCTTCAAGATTAAGACAGTATTAGCATTAAACATAGTTACATAAGCATAAATCTTTGAATATAATATTGGATATCAAAATATTTATATTAATGACTAAAAGAAATCATGCAATTTATTTTTCTTTTTTAGACAAAAACAAACCAGCAATATCCACTTGGCAAACAGCCGACTGAAGAATTAAATTCGCAGAGAAATGATAAACTACAATCTTATCTTCAAAGATTTCAATACTTCCATGAGGACATGACATTTATTTTGAAGTAATTATATGAAAAAAAATTCTTTAGGAGGATCTCCAAAAATTAAACTGATGCGCAATCTATCTCTTCAGTAGAAACTGGAACACAATTCTTTTATATATATATAAAACTGTCAAGATATCATACATTTTAGTTAAAAAAATTGTAATTGAGGATGTCTGAGGAAAAGAAACCTATAGAACCATAGTTCCTTTTTCCCCAGAACATTTCAAATGAACGGCCATACCTTCCTGCATATGCTGGCCAAAGTTTTTTTTCAATAGATCAACTGTGGGAGGCAGCACATTTTTTTCTTTAATCAGTTGTTTTTTTGTTTTTTTTTTGGCGGCAATATCATCTACTGGCTGTGAAACTGTTCGTTACTGCGCTATTTCAGTATGTTAACAAATAATATTGATAATATTGCGCGTGAAGAAGGCTATATGAAACGGAAACTGAAAGGTAGAGCTTCAGAACACAGAATTTAATTACTGTTGTTCACAAAATTATTTAAAATATGTTCTGCATAAAAAGGGCCTATAATGTTAATATTTAATTTTTTGAAAATCTAGTATGATTTTACTCATATTTAATCAAACTTATGTTAAATATGCTACAAACTCATCCAAAACTATGGTATTAAAGAGACTATGGTTGCAGTGACAATAACAGAGACTCAATAATAAGTAACATTCAATGTAGGTTTTCTCAAAATCAAGATTTTACCTATCGGCCCCTTTTCCCCAGACCTCCTCAATTGTTCTTTTTTATGTAAATGTATAAATAAAGAATGGAATTCTATTTCTGGAATTCTCATAAGGGAATTTTTCAATCGATATCAGAACATCCACAGGAATAACCTTTGTACAAAGTAAATTAAGAAAATTGTAAAATCAGAAACTTCCAATTGGAAAATATATAATTAATTGTGAACCCTTTTATTAAAACAAGACTGCAAAAAATTGTATCCATTCTGCTGGTAATAGTACATTATTTGCATTACCCTCCAAACTCTACAAAAACGAAATTTTTTCCGAAGCTAAAAAAAAGGAAAAAATCGAAATGAAGAATGCATAAAAGAGATAATCTTGTATGGTTGAAATTATGAGAAAAGCCTTTAATAAATCCCAAATTTGTTTCACCATGAAGCAAAATTTTACCAAAAAAAGTTTTCAAGCTGCACAGGAAAATTGTTTACTAATATGATAAAAAAATAGGTCAAATTTATTTTACTAATGATATAAAATGGCGAAATGATAAAAATAAAAAAAAAATTTTTATTCTTGCGAGGTGGTTTATATACTGTCCCACCGAACCACTAAGACAACTCACTGAAACACATTTGATTTCCCAAGCTGAGAGGTACCTTGCACATTCTAAAAACGGTTAAATATTTAGAATTAAATAAATAAGCAAATGACCGTGTATAAAGCAAAAAAAGATTGGATGTTATACAAATATTCAATGTAATTATGTACACTACATTATTACATTTTTGATAGTTCGAATTAATGTTTATAACAAACACCTTAGGACCTATTTAATCCCACCACATTTATAAGCGGGTTAAATAATGTCCTAGCATGCGAATTGGGTATAAAAAATAGCGGGACATACATTTTTCATACCGACATTCGTCGAACAGTTAACTGCAGACTTTTAAATGACCTGATTTCTCTGCTGGCACCTGGACCGGACGGAGTGTTAATTCATACTATATAAAATCATTTGGTATTGCCCACATAATTAAAATAATTATAGAGATTATTTTGAAGTATACATATGTCTTCGAAAACTTCCATCAGGGACGTACTCTTCTTAATTTCTGAAGGAAAAGGAAAGCACGATATTTCATTTGGAGACCTATTACTATTTATACTATCGCCGAATCATGGAAAAGTAATCGACCACGAGTAATCGCAAACACTTCTTTCACTGCAGTCAAAGTGACTTGGTATGGATGCATGTGAACGCTTGGATGCGATACTGAAGGAACACTCAATGGAAGGAAGAGGAATCAAGATGCTGCTGTTGCCTTTTTGGATGTTAAAGATACATTGATAATACAGGCCATTAGCATATTCACATATACCTAGATGCTAGAGCGGTATCTTAGGACTTGAGAAAGGCTATCGAAACACTTCTTAATAATAACGAAATCTAAGTCAGGACTGGGATTTAAAAAACGGATTCTATAAGGGTATATATGTGATTCCTCAAGAAGGGCCTCGCTCACCAACATTATTTAATTTAGGCACAGTTCACACCTGAACTTGCGATTCAATGCTTACAATGAATTTGGGATCAGGTTAAAATAGTACTCGCAGGATTCGCTGATAACTAGGCTATAACAGCAAAGGATAATTTTTGGACTCAACTGACCAAAAAATATTGAGCGAAATAGGTCTGCCGGTAAATCCTAGTAAAAGAACCTCCATTATTTTGAATAAAGGCAAACTGGAAAAATCCCAGCTAGTGTTTGAGAGTGAATCAATTGAAGATGAGAACACGATCAAATATTTAAGCTGCAATTTTACAGGAAATGAAGTTCAGTGATAGTGCCATCACAAAAATAAGCAAGAATCTGGATAAACCGGAGGTCTCTAACCTACTTAAGCGGGATCAGAAGCTTAATATTTTTTATCAGTATATTATCCTGGCATTAACTTACCCTTTATAGACTGATACCTTTGACAAAATTAACACTTACACTCATTGAAATGACTCCAACTCCGGTTGTCTCGAACATGGAAGTATCCTATATAATGTAAAGAGGGTAAGATAATCCCTGGGAAGATAGCTTTTAAACATGTGCTGGAGTACTTTACTTCAAAGATTCACTTCACCCGAAATCTACCCAGCTTGTTAGTGACCGTATAAAATATTAAGGGGGTCAGAATAGGTAAATCCTTTGAAGCTTAACATTAATAAAGTTCCTCTTAGAGGAGTACCGGTTGTCGGATGACTTACTAACGGAGGTGTTGGACCCCTCTGCCTCAAATATGATAGACAGCCGGAAACTCCAGCACATGTATGGGAAAATGACCTAAAAACATGCTTTTTGTCACACGCCGCCTCACAAAGTTAAGAAAATGGTCTCAGAACTTCTTCCGAAATGGAGATCTATAACACTTGCTTTGAAGATAAAGGGAGGTACATGTAGGTTCGTAGGAAAATTTTCTCATAATGGTTACAAGCTGTCACTAAACCAGAACTTATCGTTCTCTAATAATACTTATTAATCACAAACCGACCCATTCTTTTTGGTCTTGTCAGTTTCCGCACCAAACTTCTAATAATGCAAAATGCTTTTAAGTTGAAGGGTTCCAAATTATTTATATCAGAAGATTATCCGAAAGATATAATTGATATCAGAAAGAGTCTGCAACCACAACTTGTAGAGGCCAGGAAGGAAGGGAAATTTGCGGTTCTGAAGTATGATAAGCTCATAATAAGAGACAGTGTCAATTCCCAGTTATTGAATAAAAAGCGGATGTTGTCACCACTACAGGAACAAGAAGAACGAACAATTATTGAAAGACAGTAGTACTTCATGCGCAAAAAAAAATGAAACTGAAGATCGCACTAAAATAAAATCTAAGTTAGAGAAATATAAATTTGGATCTTTATTGATGTCTGATTCGGTACAAGATAGAGAACTGGACTCAGGTAATGAAGAACTGACGCACGGAAATACATAGAATCAGAAGAGACATTTCACGGCTGGAAATCATGGCTTACAACGTATCTGGATTGAAAAAGGTCTTTTCTAATCAGAATTTTATTACCTATGTGCAAACATTCGATATTTTTGTGCTCTTTGAAACATTTATTGAAGAGAAAGATATATGTAAATTTGGTAACGTGTTCGGTAAGTTTTCTGTAACGTGGATACCTGCCTCGAGGAGAGCTGCTACTGGAAGAGCGTCTGGAGGGTGTATGTACGGGTTCAAAAGTGATAGTTGTGTCTCCCGCTATGTGAGGTTTGAGAAATTATCGGGTTGTGATGTGCTAAAAGTAGAGTTAGTTAATGAATCTATTTATATTGTTCCAATCTATTTGAATTTCAGTTGTTGGAATTACGATTTTAAAGATTGTCTGAGCTTTTGTATGATAACAGTACTCTTAACATTTGTTTGATTGGCGATTTTAACAGCCGAACTGGCTGTCTGCAAAAAATTTCTAAAAAATGTTTACAATCTTTCTGTGAAATTGGCAAACTTAGCAGAGACTCTAAAGATAGTTGCATCAATTCAAATGGCAAAAAACTTCTAGATTTGTTAAATGATTTTAATTTAGCTATTCTTAATGGGCGTATGAAAGGTGATTTAGTAGGTGAGCTGACTTTTATTAGTAATATTGGTTCTTCTGTGATAGATTGCTGTTGTATAAACTTAGATATGCTACCTTATGTAAATAACTGTAAAGTTGACACGCAGATATTTTCTGATCATATGACCATTGTTCTATCGTGTAATACTAATATAATTAAGCCGTCAAACAAATTCATTCCATTGCCAAAATTAATATGGAATGAGTGTGAAGGTCAATTGTATCGGATTAAGCTGAGTAACTACTTACACTCTATTGTATTCCTTACAGACAGCACTGATGCTAAAATAGATTTTTATGTTAAACTCGTAAAGAAGGCTGCAAACTTTAATCCCAAACCTAAATTTAAAACGGAATATCAAAAAAAATGGTACGATAATGAATGCTATAATTTGCGAAGTTATCCTTTAAGTTTCTTAGAAAATTTAAAAAGTTATATCTAGAGCAGTGATAAAACGCAGTGATAAAATGTTATATCTAGAGCATAATAAGCAGTATAAAAAAGTATGTACAGAAAACAAATTACAATATTTTAATAATGTAATAATTCAAATAAATAATTGTAAAAATAGCCAGGAATTTTGGAGGGGTGTCAGACTGATTAAAGGAATGAATAATGTGTGTGATAACATCTCGCCGGAGGAATGTATATTTTTATCATCTATATAATCCGATTCTGGCCACTGAGAAAATACAATATGCCCAGCCTTTGATCCAAATTTGCGAAATGGATAAACCGTTTACTTTGTGTGAGTTGGAGTTACTGTTGTGTAAGGCGAAAAACGGTAAGGCTCCGGGAGAGGATGGTATACCGTATGAATATTATAAAAATGCAACCCCGGAATTTCTGAATCTATTATTGGATGTATTTAATGATATTTACGACTCCGGTTGTATACCCTCCTGTTCTGGGAAGTCAGTTATTTTCCCACTTTTTAAAAAAGGTAATCGCAATGCTGTCTGTAACTATAGGGGTATCGCGTTCAATAACGTCATTGGGAAACTATATACTGGATTGTTGTTGAAACGGATAACTGATTGGGCAAATGACGGGGTTCTGAAAGAATTCCAAGCAGGGTTCAGACCAAATTACTCCGCCATAAACAATATATTTACATTAGTTAATTTAGTTACATTAAAACTAAGTATTAAAAGGCAGAAAGTCTACGCCTTTTTCATAGACCTCTCAGCAGCCTTTGATACGGTTGACCGTCATTCTCTTATTTTTAAACTTCATAATTTGGGCCTTTCTGCAAAGGTTGTCAAGTCTGTTGAGGAACTATTGTCAAATACTGTGGGGGTCAATCTGGTGCAGGGAAGGGAGAGGCACAGAATTCGATATGCGTATGAGTGTTAAGCAGGGCTGCCTTCTCAGCCCGCTCATGTTCTCACTATATATAAACGATCTTGAGGATTATTTGGATGGAGGTGGGATGCTGATTGGGTCAAAAAGAATAAAATTACTTGCATATGCGGACGATCTTGTGCTTCTTGCTTCTGAGCCACAAGCTCTTCAGAGAATGATTACCTCATTAGATGAATATGTCACTCTTTGGAATTTGAAAATTAATATTGATAAATCAAAGATAGTGATTTTTAAGAATGGAGGTAGAATAGCTCAACATTTAAAAGAAAGAACTACAAAAGCCAGGCAGGGTCTCAATACGGTCTGGAAACAAGTCACTGAAAATAGTAATATTAGTTTCCATTCTAAACTTAAAGTATTTAACGCAGTTAGCCGCTCTGTAGCCTGCTATGGAGCTCAGGTCTGGGGTGGAGTATGCTATGAGGAGATTGAAAAGCTGTTTAGGTTTTATATTAAAAAAATGTTTAGGCTGCCAATGTCTGTACCTTCCTGTTTCATATACAAAGAAATCAATTATATGCCCATATTTATACACACTCTCAAAATGTACCATGATTACATTCTCCGTGTATTTAATATGTCAAATAATAGACTCCCCAAAATTGTCGCCTCACAAGCAGTCACTAGAAATGTAAGTTGGCATGCAGATTTAAAGAAATTACTGAGTGAATGCGGGTTGCAAGTGGAGTTAAACTTGAACAACTTGAATGAATGGAGTAGTGTTCTCAGCCGAATTCGAGAAACTGTTCGATGCCAGCTTGAAAATAAATTTAGAGCAGGTGTTGAGGAGAATGAGCGTTATCCTGTATACAGAGAGTTGGAATTCAACTTAGGGAAGCGTCATTACCTCACTAGTAATATACCTCTGGAACTCCAGATCTGGATCATGACGGCTCGAGGGGATGTGATAAGTATTGGTAACTCACCTTTTTGTAATGAGGACAGGGATTATTGTGACTTATGTAATTAGGAGGTGGGTGATAGAACGTATCATTTTATCGCTATCTGCCCAAGACTGTCTAGTGTAAGAGCGAAATGGCTTACGAATCAACAGTTAACGGGAGAGGAAATGATGCGTTATTTAAATGGTAAAGACTGGTGGCTCTGTCAAATTTTTGTGCTAAAGCCAAAAGAATTACGGCTTAGTACAAGTTTATTTTTATTTATCCTTCAAGCCTGGAATGTATTTTGTTAGCGTCTTTCTGTGAATTACTGTTATCCGCTGAACTTTTGCATTATTCTCTCTAAACATTGTATTTAATTATTTATGTATTATTTTATTTTGTTTTAGGTTTTATTAATTTTCGTTGTATTTTCGAGTTCCGCTCAGTTATGTTCAGTTGCCATTGCGTATAAGGAAACATCAATTTAATTTACTTATTTAAATATTTATTTTATTTATGTAAATATAATATGTATTTCGTTAGCTTGTATTAACGACTCCTCTGACGGTCTACCAACCAAGATGTAGTCTTTAGTTTATTATGTTATGTATACTATTTGTTTTTCTTATTTTGTAAAAAATATTAATCAATAAAGGCATTAATAATAATAATAATAATAATCACAAACCGCAGAATACACCATTATGAATATAGTATAAGATATTTAGAGAAAGAAGGACAAAAATTACGACCCAACTAACAATTCCAGAAAAAAAATCATTTAATAAGATTATATTAAACATCTCCATTATAATAGCAAATTAAGTATAAAAGCCAACTTTTTTATTCTCCTACACAACAAACTTTAAATCTTATAACTTGATAAGTGACTAAATGATGAATTCTTCAGATTTCCATCTGATTATGTGGACAACTTCTTAGTTTATCTCATACTATATAATTTTTAAAATACAAAGGTTTGATTTTCTATTTTTTAGGTGCATCAAAATTGTGTCATTGGCGCGGAGCCTTCTTTGCATTGCAGACAATACTGCCTATCACCGGACAGTGAGCAGAGACTCCTAGGAAGAGAAAATCTAAAGGCGGACTGCCTGCACACAATTATAGCTAGAACATGCTCTTTCTAATATTAACAAGCAATACACAATGTATTTTCCTTCATAATGAAAGATACAAATGTAAAATTGCAAAATGAAATTATTTTCATTTATTTCCTTCTGCTCAGAGCAAAGAGTCATTAAAAAATGGAAAATTGTCAATCTCATGCATTTTTGAGTTCCCAAAAAAAGTAATAAACCACACTAAGGTACATTCAGTTATAAGGGAAATACTACGATCATAAAATAAAATTACTAATACAAAAGTGCTTACTTTTTGCAAAAGCTTTTGCAGTAGCTGAACTATAGCATTACATAATGTTAAAGGGTTCTCTACAATAAAAATATGATATTAATAAGTGTTAGAATTATTAACGTACCGATTTAGTAATTGAAGAAGATGTAGCAGTTGCAATAGGATTTGTAAAAAATAAATAATTAAGAGTATCTCCAATATTCATTGCTGTCATCTGGCAAAACTGATCTAATGAAAATATAGTGGAGTAAAACATATAATTATCTATAATAATTGCAGACTATTCTCAATTGATTTAGGGCACCGTATATTTCAAAACTTGTTCGGATGTTGTTTACTTCACGATTGCTGTAGGCTTGTAGCGTTATAACCTTCCCTATTTTTTTTAAGTTCAATTATTTTCGATTATAGATAAAAATTAAACAAGAACATATTTTAAAAATAAAATTGTATTACCAATTTAAAGATGTATGTAACAGGCAAGAAGGTGTACTGGATAAATGAAACTTGAAATAAATTGTTTGGTAAAAGCGAATGTCACTGCAATCGTTGAAATACCCCTCTATCCTCCTCTGTTCTTTTAACTGATAACAAAGAAGTAACCAACTTTACTAGAATCTCATAAAGTAATGAGATTAATTAATACTTTTTTGTATCTTATTTAAGAAAAATCGAAATAACAAATTAGATGTTTATATTCTCCAACATTTTTTTGCATTTATAGACATAAAACTGAATGAAAAAATTAATATTAAAATGTATCTTGAACGTTAAAATGTGAGTATTTCCTAAAATGACACTATTAAATATTAAAGTTTTTAAATATTATAATAATTGCCCATAGAAGCGTCTATGGGTGGCAGCTGAACAATTGTTGTAAAATACTACCAATTATATTTTTTCTGCTAAGTTATAACTATCGAAAAGACATACGAGATTGACTTACCTTTTTAATGAGATCATATAGATCTTTTTTATTAGATCATATCTACTTTTATTTTCATCATATTAATAATTAAAAAGCTCTTAATAATGTAGTGTTGTTTGGTCAGACTTTAGCCCTTAAATTATTATACCACTCGTTTGAAGTTTAATATTAATTGGACAAATATTTCATAAATTTGAGAACTAAGTCAGCATATGTGGGGGGGTCTCTTTAACATTTTATTCTTCATATCTCATCCATGTTTGTTAAGATTTTAAAGCCAAGTGTTTGGTTTATTGTTTTTTCTTTGTGACAGAGGTATATTTATGAATATATTTTCTGGACCTCTGTTTGGGAGTCCAGTGTGCTGACTGAGCTTATTCCCTTCCCTAAACGTAGAAGTTCATCAATGGAAAGATTATTGAATGTTTAATTATTGTTTATAATTAGGTACATTGACTTATGGATTTAATTTATTCCTATATTATTTAAAAAATACAAAAGCATTTAACTTATATAAAAAAAAATTGCTTTAATATGACTAATCTATTTGGTAATTATCGTTTTCTTCTAACTTACATTACACTTTTATGCCCATAAAACGTTTCTCTCCCACATTTTGTATACTTTAAAAATAGTTACTACTCAATTATAGTTTCAAATTGTCTCTCTATAAAATGCTAATCATTACACCTTCTGAAAGGCACTTTCTCCATTTTCGTTAAATAAACATTGTGTGAATTAGAAAAAAAAAATTACAAAATTATTCATACTTGGTTTTCATAATGTGATAAAATTGAAAGCCGAAGAGGTATTGCAAATACATTCGACGCATTAGAAAACTGAAGATAAATATTAATAATGACTTCTTTCCAAAAATTATTCAACAAAAATATTGTTTCTACATTAAACAAAACTAATACCAAATCCTGACGAGGCGTCGAGATTAGCCCAGTGAGACAGTGCACTGGATTAGCAACTTAGTGGATGCCTCGGGTTCGAATCCAGCAATGATCCCTTTGATTTTCTTGCCCAACTTTTGAGGTAGCTATATGAGATCAGAGGGGCTTTGGATAACATAGGCTCCTCTCTCAGACGATAAACAAAAAAAGTCATAAAAGTATAATTATAAAATTTTAAAGAATATAATTTGTTTAGTAATAAGATTATCGCTCATAAATTACTTTAAAATGTGAGACAAATTAGAACGTGGATAATGTGAGTAAATGTTTCTTAAATTTGATTATAACGGGTAATACTACAGCAGGAATATCTATTTCTTAAACATGTGGTTAGTGTTTTTACAGCCGTTGTTCTATTGCCTCAGTCAAGTAAATAAAGCTTAATGCCTGATCAAATAAACAATTAAGGAAAAAGATTAGCTCAGTGATAGCGTGCTGGACTAGCAACGAGGAGACGAATTCGGTCCCAGCAGCACTACTCTTAGATTTCTTCTTTCTATCTACAACTCACTGTCCGGTGATGGACAGTGTTGTCTGTAGCGAGAAAACGCTGTCCGAAGTTCATTGAAATGCTCCGGGCGCCAATACCCCCTTAAATTATTAAAAAAAAAAAAAAAAAAAAAATAAGTAAATAATTATAAGACAAATACTAGAGAGAACAATATTTTAATAGCAATAGCAAAATTTACAATTAATTGAAGCAGTTTCAATTTTTTTTTTTAACAATACCGGCCGATCATCCATTGAGCGGCGAGCAGCCCAGAATAATTTGGCTTTTGCTTTAAAAAACTCATTATTCTGCTTATCTGGCAGTTGTCCTGGTATATCTACAAGAATCACACTTGATGGAATGACATTCGCACTTCTCCAATTGGGCACCAGTCATTTCTTCATCACCACACAATGCACTCTCAGGACTGTGGACTTGTTAAAATAAATAGTAAATGAAAATAAATGATCAAAGTTTGTCATCCATTTGGCCAATATACCTAATTTACAAATATCATTTGCATCTTTATGTCAAATAATTTATAAGATGCAAAATAATAATCATTTCGTTTTAATAGTCACATTGCTCGCTTGATCATTTCAAGCAAGCTGAATTGCATCTTTTTGCATATGCTATTGAAACAACTCAACGGTAGTTGAGCCCATCTGAAAAAAAGGCACACTTTCCAACCACTCCATACTTTTGCTGAGATGGACATACCTCACATACTTGAACTCACTTACGCAGAGATATCCACCTACATGTCACCTCAGATGGCACGACACTTAGCAGTACTCCCTACCACAACTATCTCAACATTACACCCTAGGGGGAAATCAAGACTACTTACCCTTAGCAGAACCAAAGAAGGAATTCAGGAGTTGTCTCGACCACCATAAAAGCGGTAGTTTTCTACTGAAAGTCCTGATAGTAGTTTGCTTTATTCAATTTATTAGTGAATCGTCAATGTAGTTCAATATTCATTTACATTAGATTACATTTTGAAGAGGTTTATAATCACTAAATGTTTAATATAGTTGAACGAATGTGATAAATATTATCATTAACTGTTTCTTTGATGTTTCAGAGAAACTACTTTGGGAGTATTGTTATAACTCATAACTAATCTTATTTGCTTACCTGATTTGAAATATGTACAATATTTTTTTTGCCTATTTAATGAAGAGAATTAAAAAAAGAAATAAAATAGATGATTGGATAAAAAAGTACATTTACTATTCACTATTGGTTGTTCAACCAATTTATTATTTGAATATCTTCCGACAATTGCTTTAAAAAGCCTTCAAAGAAAAGTTAATATCTATTGGGAATTAGATTGTAATGTAAAAGTATTTGTTGACCGTTGATGAATTATATTATGAAGAAACTTGGTGAGGCTAGCCATTGGTAGAGAAAATTATTATTGTCTATTTTTATTGTGCTGATTAAATTTGGGATGACTAAGCTTTTTCGAAAAGTGTCTTTTCCCTTAGTCATCCCAAATTTCATCAGGACAATAAAAAAAAAGACTTTCTATAATTTTCTCTTACAATGGCTATCTTCAACACCTCATTAATAAAACACTTAATGAAATACTGTCTTTTACACACGACATTACGATAACAACTAACTCATTCTCCTCATATTTCTGTTGACCAACCTCCGAAATCCATTTCCTTAGCAAATATTAACAAAGTGTCAGAAAATCTCTAAAATTTTCAGACGCTCTAATTTCATTTTAGCTCACAATGCACTAACACTATCAATCAACCAGTTATACAGCAAACTTAAAGATCTTACTCCCAACAAATGACAATTAGACCTCGTTTACCAGATAGACTGTAAACAATGTCCAGTTGTTTATGTTGGTCAAACTATACAATACTTAAAAAACATAATGTACCAACATGAATACGATTGCAGAAATAAAAAAGACAAAGACAACATTACCGCACTGACAAAACATTTTAGGTAAAAAAATCATAAATTTGACTTTTCTAAAATAAAAATACTAGCAAAAGAAACTAACAATAAAAAAAGGAATATATTAGAAATGATATATATCAAAAGAAATAAATTTTCTGCTAATTTTATTATACCAATAATTTGCTAGCATTGTATAACGGTTTTTTCAAAACATGATCTTCTAGAATTCCCTTCACCTCACCAATCCCTAAAAAATTTCTACTAATCCCTTTCAATTTTTTGCTTATTCATCCCAACTTTTTCATTCCTGTAGATGATTTAAGACATGACACTACTAACTTTTAATTTTCCTTTTTTTTTTTTATGTTTATGTGATATAACAAATTTGTATTTTTCAAAGTTTAAGGAGTTCTGTGTGGCAGGCATTACAGTTTTAGGCGCGGAAGATTATTGACAACTGATTTAAGGAGAGAGATTAGAGGAGAGATTAAGGATTTGGACTCATTAATGAAGGAACTTAGGATGCGGTTAAATCAGTTGAGGAATGAGGTCGAGGACTAGAGTATGAAATACAAGAAGGTTGTTGAGGAAATGGCCCCGCGGCCGCTGGTGCAAATGTACGTTGAGTATTCTTCTTGTTCCGGCTGCCAGAGAAAAGGGAAGTCTTGTACTTCACGTTGCGCTGGGATTGGAGCTTGATTAATTTAAATGGGGCTGATGGGTGCTCGTATAATGGACGAAGCCATTAAGAACTCTACGTAGCTTTTAAGGTCTCTTTATAAACCATGCATCCTTTGTAAGTGGCTGAATGAGTTCTATTAAATGGTGCGCAAGCGGGTTCAGTGTCCCGCTGCTTGGTGCATTCGGAGGTGAAATGATTTCCTGCACATTTGACACACCTAGGAGGATGCTGGCATTAATTTTTGGTATGACCGTATTCTTGACATCTTTTGCTTGAACAATGTGTTTTTGTTTATGTGGCTCATCCACTTTTATTCTTGTATAATACAAGAATAGAAGGTTGTAAATTTCCTGTTGTTGACAGCAGGTTCTAAATCAACAGAAAACATAGGTAGAGTTTGATTAGAGACAGGATGAATTACAGGAGATACTCTTCTGACAGCATGGCTGTAATTGGTGAGTTCTTGGTTAATGATATCCAACGGCGTGGATTGATGAAGATTTCTTATTACAATACGATAAGATTTGTCTTCATCTAATTGATATGTGTGAAACTCGGCTTTTTTTTCCTGCAGATATTTTATTATACTTCTATAGTGGTCTGGGGTGGTTGGATGTATAATGACATCAGTAATTCGCGATTTGCATAAGTAACCGTCTTTGCCGATTAATTGAACCAAAGCATCACAAAGTTCAGCATATTTAAGCACGTTTTTTACGTAAATGGGGGGTAGTTTTCTAGTTTTAGCTGAGGGGACATTGGTTGGTGTATTCGTAGTCTCAGATGTGGCTAGGACTGAGGGATTTTTAGAGAGGACACCTAGCGAAGCTATGATATTCAGTGTTTCTTGGCTTGTTGATGGGTGAAGGTTAGCTTGCTGTCTACGGAAGTTCCTGGTGGCGATTGTACTGGTAGTTGAGATGGATTTTTACTTCTAGCCTTTTTGTTTTTTGAGGTGAATTTTCTGATTCATCAGGTTTTTCAAGCTTCAAGACAGTTGCTTCGTCTGGTGCAATATCATCATTGCGACCCATTGTTTTTCAATTATAAAAAGTTTAACCAAAAAGAGATGCGAAGTATTGTAACAGAAAGTAAATATTTTAAAAATAAACAAACAAAAATACAAATGCAAAAGATATTAGTAATATCAGAGACATTTTCTCTGATAGCCCGCTTCATTTTGTGGTCACCAACCGGTTTCGGGCGTTCGCCCATCTTCAGGATGCAGGTGTGATAACAGACTTGAACAGAGCAAATTCAGTTTATACACTTTGTATAATGCTTTCCAGCTCTGCGGAACCAACCACAACAACATATTAGTAATAAATAATTATTTATTTTGTTAAATATAATTCTTATGAACATAAAATTCTTAAACAATAGCGTTTTCTGCCTCTCACTCCCTCGCACAGTCAATTGCGTCAGCAGAGTGCGCTCCCCAGTACTGTACCCCCACCCCATTGCACAGAACACAGACAAAAAAAAATATATATTTTGTTTTATGAAAAAAAGTTTTAATGTTTTTTGATTAAAAACAAAAACTTTATAATGTAGATAAAATCTGAAGAGATAAATATAGAGAAAAAGGTAAAAACAAACAAACATTAAATTTGACAGAGCAGACTACCGAGATTTTAACACTACAGAAGTCAGTGAATAAACTTTTAAAGATAAAAAGTGTTTTCTTTGGCCTCAGCCAACAAATATTTTCTAGTATTTTATCCGTCATAGCATACATATTTATAGTGTTCCGACTGGTTTCGGATTTTCATCCATCGTCAGACCAAATTCACCAAGTTCATCTTGTAATTGCGATATTTCCGCTATCCATTGTTTATTCTTTCTTTCCCTTCTAGTGATACCAGCGGCAGACACCCAAGGCGAGATGG
>JAAEAF010006197.1:0-48894 GCA_011037195.1 Triatoma infestans | reverse complement strand
CATACATAGATCATCCACTAAATACAACTTTTTTAGTACATAGAAGACTTCAACTATGATAATTTCATAGGAACTTAATAACTTCGTCCGTATAGCAGAGAGAATTCAAACAAACAAAAAAATATGTGTGTAATGGATTACCTGCAATCAAAATAATATGGCAATCCGCCCACCGCTACATCACTCAACAAGTCTCATGAAGCAATTCAAACTTAGCAGTGTAGGAGAGATCAAAAACCGCCCATCTCACCCCTAACAAAATCAGGTAGGAGAATTTAGGGAAAGTTTCAACAAGTATATAATAAAGGCTAGTCAGACTCAGTGGATAGTCTTGCTAATAGCCTCAAGGAATTTATGAATTATGCAAAGATTTTCAAGAAGTGATCCAGAAAATAACAACGAACAAACACTCTGCAAGTACAGTCTGTCATTTTTTAATCTCACGCTATCACATTTCCATATCAATTCCTGTTAAGTCTTTGCAGTACTGGTGTTCTCAGTTAATATATTAGTGATTAGTCAGCGATCTTTTCTCTTCTCTTATTCTCTGTCCAGCACCATAAAATTCTAGTTCAACATGTTTCAATCAAAAGTGATAAGTCTCTTTATATGTATACCAAGTCAAAGAAATTCTTGGGTCTTTATAGAGAAATTGCAGAAAATGAAAAATCCATCTAGTAATGACGTAATTTCGGTCGACCAATTTTTTTTCAAACTTGGAATTTTGGCAATACATTTAATTCTCATTATATTATATAGATGATAGGATTGTATAATTTAAGGAAATTGCATTTTAAAGGGAAACCCAACGCTCTCCTGCCCCTAAAAGTTTCCTAATTTTTTTTTTTTAAAGTTACAAAATAAAAGTTATAGTGTAGTTAGTAAGATATCTGTATAGTATAGTATAGTATAAAAGATATCTGTAGTTAGTATATCAGGTATAAAGAAAATCGTAGGCGGTTGTGGAGAAAATCGCAGTAAACTATAAATCACTTTCAGCAAATTGGTTAATTTGGTTGACTGAATTCACCGGTTCCCTTGCTATCCATTCTATCGCCTTTGAAATGACTATAACATTCCCGAATACCCGTTTTGTATTCTTCATTCAGAAATATAAATTATGCTATGGTGGGTGACTAACTATAGAGGTATTAAGGTGGATATTCCTCTAGGATCCCGATAAAAAAATCTGAGAAACCTATTCTTGTTAATTCTTCCTCGCCCACAAGACAGAATATTATCCTCAGTCATTGAGTTCAATAATGTATCAGTCCTTTGCGAAAGCTACGCGTAAGAAATATATAAAATTTCCTCATTTGGCAAAGGAAATTTTTAGGATTAATAATCGAGTCCAATTACAGTTTCTTTCACATTTTCGTGTTAATTGAGGAATGAAAGTTTACCAGGACCAATAATCATGATGGTCTGCTATGGGGGGGGGGGGTAAATGCTGTAATGACTCAGTAGTTTGATGGGACAGAAATAATAATCTGACTGTCTATATTGACGTAGTTAACTTTCTCCTGCAATTTTTCACCATTGTTCATAGCCTAAGTACTTCACAGCTGCTCTCATTGGGTCAAATGAAGTCTTCCAAAGGACACCATATGTCTACAGTAATATCGATAACTCTATGTTCTGCAAGTTTCTGTTATTTGTTATATTGCATATATTATTATTGTTATTGATATTGTATGTTATTTGTTATATGTGGAATATCGACAAAATTTTGCCAAACATAACACCAAAATTCTCTAGATATAAAAATACTTTATTAGCTAGTTTATTATTATAATAATATAAAATACAAAACAATAAAATATACTGGCTATTGCCATATAAACATCTCCTTAAAATATAAAAAGCTTTTTTGAGACTAATATGATCAAACTTCCTGCTTGCACGTCCATAATAGCTGACTGTAAAGAATGCTATTTATAACAAAAAAATCGTACCATTCAACAAAAACACTCACACAACTTTCTCTTACTCAAATTATCAAAATGATAATTGACAAATTTTATAGTTTGTGTACCAAATTTAACGAAATTCGTCGAAAACTGAAAAAACTGTTCAGTAAAAGCGCACTTCCGGTTTACTAATTTTCTTGAAACTCAGAATTTCAGCCATCTATTTATTTCTAACTAATTATGGTTGGATGATAGAATTGTATAATCAACTAGGACAGCACTTTGATGAAAATCTAACCCCACCCCTTCCCTAAAAGTGCCCTTAAAACAATTTTCTCAGATAAATGTTTTAGATAAAAGTTGTAGATCTTTGCATGTTCAGTTTATATACGAAGTTTCAAAAAAATCGTCGGAGCCATTTTTGAGAAAATTGCGAAAAAGTGAATAAATCATTTAGTAAAGTGGTAAAGTAAATGCGATTTTTTTCAAACTCGGAATTTCAACAACATATTTAATTCTAATTAACATTATTTAGATGACAGAATTGTCTAATAAACTGAAATAGCACTTTAGATGGAAACCTAACCCCACCCCTCCCTCAAAAGTGCCCTTCAATGCATTTTCTCGGAGAAATGTTTCAAATAAAAGTTGTAGCTCTTTGTATGTGTTGTTGATGTTTGAAGTTTAAAGAAAATCGTCGGAGCCATTTTTGAGAAAATCGCAAAAAAGTAAAAAATCTAACTAGTAAAGTGGTACTTCCGGTTGAGGAATTTTGTCAGATAACGTAGTGTCAGATCCCACGGTGATGCCTAAATGGAATATCAAGTTTTAACTTTCTACGGTTTTTCGTTTTTGAGCTATGCTGTTCACATACATACATACACAAACACGGACACACGACACACACACACACACACACAGACCATTTGCTAAAAACCACTTTTTTGGACTCATGGGACCTCAAAACTGATATTTCCGGTGAAAACTCGATATCGAAAATTTGACACGATTACAATACTTCCTCTTACTAGGAGTAAGAGAAAGTAAAAATCGTACCATTTTTATTGAATAGCCACTTTCGTTAGATACTTTAAATTTTGTAAATATTTAACTTCAATTTGTTGATGAATATGAATATGTCTACAAAATTGTCCATATGAATAACTACGAAAAATAGTTAGAAACATGGACTGGTATATTTAAACAAATGAGCTAGATCATGCTGTCAGAAACATACATATAGTGTCCGAAATCAATTTTCTCTTTTCTAATCAATAAATCTCATAAAAAAAAAAAAAAAAAATCCTAAAACTTCCTCTACCTTCAAAATATTTTGAGAGCACAAAATAAAACTATCAGCACAAAAATCGTCTCTGGAACAGTCTTGCCAAGTTAGCCCTCAACCTAACTCAACCCACTTGACCTTGCATGTTGGCTTCAAACGTTAGTCTCCTCATTCTTTGTTTTTTAACAAACTTTATCTCTTAGAATTTTTTTTCCAGATTTTTCCCTCGAGGTTTCTTTTGAATGCTTGAATTGCGGAACTCGTATCTCCCAGTTATTCCACCTCTCTCTTTGATAGAATTTCTCATTTCTGTTGCCTAAATTTAACTTCATATAAGCAATGTTTCAAAAACATAATCTATAGAATTGTGTTGGTGAAAATATTAGCAGAATTATATGAATGTAATTTTTTAATGCATTTCTCATGACTGCTAAACCTAATTCTATATTTAAATGTTCTCTTTATGTAAAACACCATATAAATAAATGACGTGCAAATTAAAAAAAAAATTAAAAATACAATTATCAAGATAACAACTTTATCTATTTCACATAATTTAAAATTTCAAACCACATAAAGTAATAGTTTAAAATCATGTTATATGATTAAACTTTGTTTTCAGTAGCCTGTAATAAAAAGGTGAATAACACTTTTGTAACTATTTAACAAGTCATTACATACGGTTGTTGTCTTACATACAGCCCTTTAATTAGATTGTTCAGCCTGTATAATTACAGGATTCCTTTGAATTTATAGACTTTGCAGATAGATATCTTTATCATTGTTTGATGTATTTATTTTGTTCGATATATTTGCTAATTTAATGGGAATTAAAATTATGAAAAGAACAGCAGATCTGGGTACTTTAAATAATAGATTCACCTAATCTTTCATGTAAATCTTTCAATCTGTCTGACGGTAAGATTTTGAGATTTTGTAAAATGATGTTCTGACTGCAGATTTACTGTTGAAGGGATTGTAATAAAATAAAAAAGAATCTCCCTTCATTATGAACTATGCTTTATTTTTTTATTTATTAGCAAATCAATATATGGACCAGCTCCTAAGAGCACGCACAGTGATTATTGATAATTGAAAAACATAAATTTCAAAGATCCTGGTACAGTTGAGGTTTCAATCTTCTAGAAGATGTGGGCTTGCCTCTGTGGAACAGCGATGTTGATAGTGGGTAAAGGGGAAGAAAGAAGTTGATGAAGTTAGTTGATTATGTTACGTGCTAGTTTAATCAAGTTCTCTGTAATTTACGAGTTCCTTGTAAAGCAATATTTTTGCTTCTGTTTTAGAAGAATTAGCTGCAGTTTCCATCTTTGGAAATAGTTCGGTACAATGTCTACTCAAATGTTTTATAAGTCAGTAATGCTTTGGTCAATGTCTTTGTTATTAGAGGCTAGCATTTGATCTTCTCTTAAAGTCGTTGAAGTGAGTCCAGGTATGTCCGAACGTAGAAATTAAAGCATATATGACTGATGAAACCTCCCTGAGTTAGTCCTGCGAGAATTTGTCGCCTAGTATTGTTGATGTTTTAGAGACTTACCTGTAATGTTTGTCTTGCAGAATGGATCCTATAATTTGAGCAACATAGTCAGGTGCGTTTGTGTTTTCAAGTTTGTAAAGCAGTCCAGAGGATCAAACTATGTCAGATGCAGTAACTAGTTCTAGAAATATCGGCGCCGTGTATTATCTTTTTCAAATAAATGGTACAATGGGTTCTGTGACTCTTAGATTGATATACTGGAAAAAAGGAATTTTATTTGCGCCAATCAAGTATCTTAAGAGTTGTTGTAAATGATTTTTTCAAATATTTTTCAGAGGAAATTTAGGAAACTGATTAAACGATAGCGTTAAGGATCGTTTTTTGGCTTACCAGCTTTGTGAAACACTACAATTAATCTTTTAGGGAAGTATCCCATTTGGAAGCAGGCAATAAAGACTCCGGTCAGGAAGGCGATACCTTTCCGAGATAGGATTTTTAAAAGAATATTGGGAATTAGGCCGTCGTCTGCCGCCTTTTTGATGGCAAGTGATTATAGAGGTCATTTCAGAGGGGGAATAAGAAAGAACTACACCTGTACGGTGTAGTTGCTGCAATTCATTTTGGTGTAATCGTCAATGTACTGGTTTTTCTGGCTATTTTGAGTAAAATTGCGTTCATGATGTGTCGCATTCTTAGCATGTTGCCAATCTATTGCCTACCTGCCAAGAAGGAAACTAGAAGTTTTCATTTAGCAGTTTTATTTGTTATTCTCCAGAGACAAGTCATCCGGATTCATCCCTTCGAAGTACGATCTGTGTTGGGAGATTCTATGATTGTCAAGTTCCCATTTGATTTGTATTGCTAGATTTGTATTTTTGTTCCTAGGAGTTTCGAGTTCTTTGCCATGGTTTACCAACTATGTTTTTCTAATAAGTTAGTTGAGAATAGGTCAAGGCAGCCAGTTACGTGTTTTAATGTTATTCTAACTTTTTAAAGTAGAGCTGCATAAGTTGTCAATGTAAATAAATAAAGTTAGATATCATCAGGGGTCCCGTAATACGTGGGTATTTAGTAATTTGTTAATGTAATGTCTGAAAAAATTCCCTTCTCTTTTTCCAATAATTTCGTCGTGACCTATGTAAGCTTTGAAAATTCTCAAAAAGCACTTCAACGTTTGTGTCGTTAACATATTCGAAGTCATAATAATATGATTTTTTAGGTTTCCTCGGCCATGTTCATGAAAAACCGCGTCAGTGGTTTGTTAGAAACCGACATTTTGCCCTTTATTGCAATGAAATCCTTCAGGGTCATTATACCTTAAAAGCAAATGGAGCAATAAACCTTGGAAGAAAAGAGTGTGGCCACTTCCTCTAAGCGAGAAAAAATTAGAGTAAAATTAAATAATGAATTTAGTTTTGTTTTTTGTCGATAATACTGAAGTAAAATACGCATAGAACTGTAACCTTTCTGAAGGAAAACCTTCCTCTTTTTATGGATAATATTCTTTTAGAATCAGAGATATTTTCCAGCACTGCAGAACCAACCATAACAATTCTTTTAGAAATGATCTTTCTTTTCATATAAATAGTTATTCTATAGTAAAATCCTTTTACAACTCGCGTCTAGTTGCCAAACCGATATCCAACGTTTAAATTGGCCCTTTATTCTCTTGTACAATAAATAACTATAGGTAATTGCATTTATTAATTTGTAATAAGAAAATTAATCAAAACTTATAATTAATATCAATTCATATAAGCTAAGTCCTGATTTAAGTAACCCATCTCGCCTTTGCATCCAAAATATTTAATGTTATTTTGAATTATATCAATTTTTTTTTTTAATTTTTTTTGTTTATTAGAGAGAAAGATTTATAAGGAGGTTTACTTAATGTTTACACAGATTGTTAAATGTAAGTTAATTTTGTATGAGAATTTGGAGGAATTTTTCGGCCTAAATTGTTATCTTGTAATTATTGATAACATAATTCAAATGGCTACATTTATGGAAGCAAAAACTTACAATATTTTTTCTCCCTTTTTTTTGAATCGAAAAGTTCACGCTAAATTCATACCACAATAAGTATGATGATATTTGAAATGTAAATAAAATAGAAAAAAGATTTTTTTTTAAAATTCATTGTTAATTCAAATTGCAATTAACACATTCTCACCGAGTGATCTATACCAGATGAACACCCGATAAAGATAGACACTTAATATGAAAAAGCTAATATACATATTTTCTAATTTGTCTAATTTCTCATTATTGTGAAATAGAAATAGTGATTTAATTAATAATAGCAACAAAGAATACAAGTTTTTATTAACTTCTGGTCGACATGAGAAAGTTGTGTATAATTCAAAACTTTACTCACTAGTAACTCTTATACTAAAATTGTAGACTCACTTATGTCGACTTTCTTTCTCTTAAAATGTAAAACTTTGTTAAAGTTTTATTTTAGTGCTTGCAACAGAAGTGATTTCATAACTATACTCTTATAGTCGGCTTGTATAGTAGCAGTCTCGAGATGTAATAATATCTGTTTAAAAAAGAATAAAAGAATACGAATTCAATTGAATTTAGTTTTAGTTTTTTATTGAGAATACCGCAGTGAAATGAGCATAGGATTTATGAAGAAGTAAAAGATATCTGATATAGAATTTTAAAAGTAGTTTAAATATGAATATACAAAGAAATTGTTCATAATTATCACTTATATTTGTACGATACAAATATTACGCTTCTTATCGCTACTACAATACTGCGCCAGTGATAGTATGCTTGTTATCAATATAATGGCACTTACGCCACCAGAATTCTGCAATGGCAGATTTACCATGTCTTAAGCGACCAATTTAAGTAACAAGTCCCAAAGAGGTGGATCCAAATTCTCATAAATAAAGATAGTGCATTTTAAATCAGTCTTAAAAACAAACCAGAAATTTTGAATAATTACACAAGCAGTCTGAATAAATCAAGAAGTTTGAAAACATCAAGCGTCTAAAAGAAGCGATAAAGAAGAAATCTTAATAGTATCAAGAAAGGTTTTTAAACGAATTGAATCGAACTTTTCAGAGTTCATAAATCTACTTCTTCATGGACTCAGAATATAAGAAATTATGTTCGTCCAATGACTACTCCTAGTCGCTCTTTTAATCGCTACATTTGAACTCTCTTTACTAGGTAACAATTGTTATCATCTTCATCTTCATCTTTGTCGATTCCCTCCTTACCGCATGAGGACCCTTATAGCGACGGATCTTCTAAGAAATGTTTTCTTATATCCCAATCCAAATCTTTCTTTTTAAATGTATCTCTTAAAACCTGTGTTCCTATGTCCTACGAAAACTTCCCTTCGGTCTTCTTCCTTCCACTGTTGTTTCTAAGCTGGCTTTCATTTGCCGCTCTAGTTAGACATCCGAGATACGTGTCCATACAATTTAATCTGATCTCTTCCACCACCGCTTCTTAACATTCTTACTTCCACCGCTGATCTTTTGGCCGTGTTGCAAATTATTTTCATATATCACACGCCGAAGGCAGTCCCCGAGCTCACGCTCATTTGCACACGTTCAATGAGGCACATTGAACTCAGCAGCACCAGGAGCAACACAAATCAAGTGATCACGGACAGATAAACTAAAATTCTTACCTATCTCTCCCCAACTAACTGACTGCCCAACAAACAACCCTCCCCCCAGTACTCGATATTCCTGAGGGGCGCATTACTACTAAAAACGAGGCTAAAAATAAAAACCCTCAAATTGACACATTCATTCCTCGTTTCTGATAATAAATTGCAATCTTACCACACTAACACTCCGCCTACCTAACAGTTGTAGAACTATGATATCCCTCTATGACATACTTTCGACTCATCGCCACCTTCGCGAATTCCCTAAACGCATCATATGCGGCGCTATTTGCGAACAATAATGGAAGAATGAGAGAACTTCATTCGCCAGATTTTCATGGAAGCTATCTTCCTCCATAGACACACTCTTAAATCTTCATATAGAAAATATTCTAAAATTACATGCTCTACTAAAAGAAAAAAAGAAAATGATAACGTGTTGCGAATTCTATCTCTCCTTGTGTCATTCTCTATTTAGTGCAGGGATCATAACTCCATAGTTTTCGTGTTGGCTTGTGAGCCTTTTGCACCGCCTCCATCATTCACTGGCGTACGACAGGGAGGGAACAATTGTCGACCGGCGGATGGCTATTTTGTGTGGTGTCAAGATTTCCCGGTATGTACATTAACCCTCTCATTAAACTTTCATTTGCCGAATATCTAGCGTGGAAAAGGCTTATTTAAGGAAGTATATTCGCTAATTAAAATGTAAATTTCTGAGTAATAAGTATTGATTATAGTCCTTTTTTACCTGAAAAACAGCCCATTACCCTACTATTTCACTTGAAGTACTTTGTTTTCCATCGTCTGCTGGACTCTTTACTTTCATAATGACTAATTTTAACAAACTGAGAGTTTAAATATTTTAATAAATAGAAAGATATGCAAAAGTTATGAATTGATCATTCTTTCAACATAAATAACTTAAGTATCTTATCATAAAACATAATGATATTTGAATGTTCCGTGTTCTTGCATCATTTATTTATTTTTCAAATACCTTTCTATCTTTTAACACCCATAATGGCCAGATTTAAAAATTTTGTCTTTCCGTTGTGCAACAAATAAAATTTCCATTTTGTTTTTGAAATTTGAAATAACCTTTCAACACAAAAGCCGAACTGTTATCATGTTCGGCTAATCGCATAAATCGTGAAATCGCAAAATTTGATTTTTAAGTTTTTGGTATATTTGAGTTGTTCGACCGGAGAAACTGAAGATTTTTAGTTTAAATGAAACATTCTTAACGCTAAAAAAGTGACCAAAAATGAAGATTATAAAAATGAACTTTAGCCGTAGAGATAAAAAATTAAGCTAGGCGATTGTATGATTTCTATATAATGGATTAGTAAATTTTAATTATAAAACTATTTACCTGTTTTCCATCCCATCTGGAATACTGGCGCCATTGATCAAGTCCAGGCCTCCAGTATTCCAGAGTATATTCTTCAGCGTATTCTTGTCCTCTTCCATGGTCGTATCTTCCTTGCGTTTGCACACCGGTAATTACATGAACTGTTCTTAAATCTACTTGTAAATATTCTCTCACTCCACTTTCCACTTGTGGTTTTGGACACCATGCTCCACCAGCTCGTTCTACTCGCAATCTGCACAAAAGAAATTGCTTCTTCAAAAAACAAATTCATTACGTTCTTCGGCTTTCATAAATAAATGTATGAATCAAATATAAAAATAATAGTTTCGTTTACAATGATTAAAAATTGAGAGAATTAATGAAAAGAAGAGAAGCTTTCTAAGAAATTACTGAAAGGCAAAATAAATATTAAGTTGTTTATTTGAAAGGAGTATGTTTCTATGGTTTTTTTTTTAAAACCAGTTGAATTAAAATTTAATTAAGATTTCAACTAAATATAATCATTATATCCAAGTAAATCCTTTGCGGAATATATATAGATATTAGATATAATTAAAAAACATAATATTTGATTCGCTTTTATTTCTAAGAATTACATTTAATTGGGAGACGTATTTTTTTTTTTCTTTAATTCAATCCTGATTAATTTCTTGCTTAATTATATTATGTTTCATTAAATCGGACTTTCACATTAACACTCATTGTATATGGGATGAGAAGAAACTGCGATAACTACTATTTTGAAAAACATTTCTTTCGAATTCTCTTGAACATTCGAGAGAATGAATCATTAAAATTTAAAAGCATTCGTTTTCTATGCGACCATTATTTGACTGATTAAGAACGTTTAAAAACAGAAATAATTTTAGAAATTATTTTATTTACATAATCACTTATAAATGCACAGTATTAAGTAATAGTAAGGTCAAATGTATAAAGCTAGTAGGGTCGGTATGTGCCCTATAGCAAATATAACTAGCTAAAAAAAATTGATAACGTTTCTGAACAAAATTTGAAGAATTTGAAAAACAGTTTAATAATAAGCCGGGAAGGGATTAGCTAAGTGGTTAGCATGCTGGACTAGTAACACAAAATCCCAAATTCGAGTCCAGGTTAACCCTTACATTTCTAGGAGCCTCTTACAAAAACCATGTCCGGAGGCCGACAGTGTGCTGAGAAGGTTCCGGGCGCCAATAACCATAGACGCTGACGCACCTTAAATTAAAAAACAATAATAATAACAAGGAAATTACAATGTACAGATTTCGATCAAAAACCTCTCATGACGTCTGTTGGTAGGGTCAATTTACAAGGTACATTTACGTAAATCACTTTAACATTGATCATTTTGAGATAAGCTCTTCGAAATTAGTTTTTCTAGTTAGAACTCGAAATAAATAAAATTCAAAAAATTACTCACGGCGTGTAGTAGGTGTGAGAAAGAGGGTATTAGAGAGATAAATTTAGGAATATTGAAAAGAAATAAACTTGTGGTGAACACTGATATAATGAATTTAAACACAAACTGCAAAAACTTTACACTGTTAAATGATATTAGACAATAAGGTAGCGAGAGAATCGTTAAGAGAGAGATTGACTGATTGAAGAATAGAAAGTAGAATGATGCTGAATGACTGGTGTAGATTGCTGTTCTAAAATGTTCTCTTGTAGGGCTAGCTTCATCTCGATTTTTGGAATTCTTCCTCCCTAGTTTGGCCTAGGTAAGGAGTGACTAATGTTTGATTATTCATTCTTTGGATCCTATGAATCTTTAATGATTCGGATCGTTCTTCGGATCTTACGAATCTTTAATGATTCGGATCCAAGTAAGATGTGTTATCAACATTTCTACTACAACATTACAGAGTTTTAAAGTCCATTCAGTATACACATAATGTATAAGTCATAATAATATGCTTCCCTGTGGCTCAGTCTGATTTTTAGGAAAGTTAACAGAAGTATTACAGTTAACATAGATTCAGCAAGAAAACTCATCATTCAATTTAATATCCTACTTTGCGTTGCTGTGCACTGAAAGGAAAGAAAAAAAAAATGTTTTTACCTGAAAGCCCTTTTTTTATTGTAAAGCTAGTGAATGGACTACATTTTTATTTGTCCGTTTTCTGCATAAACATAAAGATCAGATGGTTTACCGACTCTGGAGCATGCGACATACAATTGCACATGAGAAAAGCATTCGTTTTCTAAATTCAAAGTTAGTCCTTGCGCTTTATTGTTAATCATAGCGAACGCAAGGAGTAATGGGAATTGAAGTCGTTTGAACTCGAACGGCATATCTGTCGGAATGAGTGGTATTCGTGGAAGTAGTACATCTTCACCTTTATGAGGGTCTAATGAGAATTGTTGCTTCAATTAGATTCATCAATTTTTTAACTACTAATCGTGTACCATTGCATAACTTTGGCTGATTGATGTTTCGGAGCAATATAATTGGCACTCCAATTTTCAAATTTAAAATGTGAAGCGGTAATCCGGCAACATCGAGTGAATTAAGAAATTCCGTTAGAAAATTCACTATTTCCCTTTGGTCCCTTCACGGAATCAATGGATTTGTATGTCACTGTTTCATCTGCGATTCTGTTTAGAATGATGTTGTTCATATCGAGTACATCGACATTTTAGCCGCTAGAATGGCTCTTCCGCTTAACCATGCGTGATTTTGATAATTTGTTTCAATGCTTTGGAATACCTTGTCTACTAATTCTTCTTTTGAATGAACAATGTTGCAGAAATTAGATGGGAAGGTGATTTTTCCTGTTTCTGGATTTGTAGGAGCAGTGCCGTTACCGAGTTCGAGTGATAGTCTCGAAAATATGGCAGCTGTTGGATCGTTTTGAAGTTGAAGCCTCATATTCGTTGTAAATGAATTTTTTTTACTGTGCTCCAAATTGTTGAATATTTCAAGCAGGCATGCAATTCATCCGCTGGTATTGAGCGAGGTATCTCTGGCGTTTGCCTGAAGTCACCGGAGAGTAACACCAATACTCAGCCAAATGAAACCTGATTATTTCGCAAGTCTTTCAATGTATGGTCTAATGCTTCCAATGACTTCTTATGAGCCATTGTACACTCATCCCATACAATGGTTTTTGCACGCCTGAAGAACCTTTCCCATTCCTGATGTTTTAGAAATGTTACATGCTGGGTTTTCTGTGAAGTGCATCTTTAGTGACAATTTAAGAGCTGAATGCGTTGTTCGACCTCCTTCCATTAACGTAGCAGCAATACCTGAAGAAGCAAGTGCTAACGCAATATGGCCGTTTGAACGGATTTTAGCTCGTAATATCCCGTTTCCGTGGGAACTTTGGAGTAAAAAGTATATATAAACACTCTTATATAGAAATGCAACATTGTGTAAAAATTTCAAGTCAATCCATCAACTACTTTTCGAGTTTTGGGGCCACAAACATACGGATGCTGAATATATATATATATAGATTGTTCAGTTAAATGAATAATATTTATTTTATACTAAAAGAATTATTATCTGGTGTTATTTTTTTTATTCGTACTTAAATTTATTTAACATTTTGTCACTCTAATTAAAAGATACGACATCATTCATTTGCCAGAAATAGCAATAAACATTTGTTTATCAAGTAATTTTTATAAACATCCTTTGCTGTATTATCACGACCTAATTTCTAGGCGTGTACTGAAAACCTTAAAAAAAAAAAAAGGATGAAAAAATTTTTGAAGGAAAACAAAGAAATACAAACTTTATTTCAAATGAATTTTTGTAACAAAAAAAAAAAATGAATGAGACTGAAAAATCATGGGGGTAGTAAATAAATCAAGTTTAAAATAAGTTTTTAGAGACATTATTTCGTCAACATCAAAAAACAAAGCCAGTTAGTACTATTTTGGGAGAGGGGCAATGAACCTTTTGGTTATTATGCCCTATGACTCAAGCGATCAACTATAAAGAGACAAAAATGTAAAAAAATATTCTATTGCTGATTGATCAGGCTGCCGGGAAATCGGAACTGTATTTATTATACTCGTACATACATGTATATTTTTGTTTACGCATGAAAATTTAGAAAAAAATTCAATTCATCTTCAAGATAAGTTTTCCGAAGTAAGCAGTTGCATCCTTTAAACAATATCCAAGGTCTTTTCTTGAAAAAAAAAGAAGCTAAGTAGCTTTGAACATGCCGTAGGCCGGTTGTTTGTTCAAACTTCCCCTATCTGAAGATGGTCCCTTCTATTGACGACTACTTGTAATTGGGAACCTTCCAGACATTACTTTTTGCTTAAGGGCAAGTTCACTCACAAGGGAAGACACTGCATTCAAGCAAGAAGCAAAACTGACTTTCTACATCCTGTTTTAAATAGATGACAATAAATAATACGTCTTCATGGAAAATCAAATGTGGTTTAAGGTAAATCTGATATAAAAGCTAGTTCGCCAAAATATAGCATAAATTCAACTATGAGATATTTCCAATAAGAAGATTTATTAATGTTCATAGCAAACAAGGCCTTTTGTTTTAACTGTAAGATGAAAACTTGATAATAGTGAAGTGATTCGTAAAGTTCAGCGAGGAAAAAGTTTTTCCTAAAAGTGATAATCTTCTTATTGTTAAATAATCAAATCCCACCTATAAAAACGAACAACAGGGTTCTCCAACAAATGATTGTGGTTGTGCAGGCTAGAAGCAATATCGTCCACTTATTCTATTCTATGTTAAAACAATCAGCCGAGCATTATTGGATCGACGAATGGTGATGCATTGCTTGTTCATGAATTGTTTAAAAGTTCATTGTAAAAAAAAAACAAAAAACGGATTTAGTTTTAATGAAGGGTGAAAATCCAATCAAAGCAGGACTATTTTTACTTAAACCTAGGTCGCAATGAAAAATAAACTTTTCTACATAATCGATAAATTCTGAAAGTAAAAACTTAACAGATATATGTACTGTAAATAGAATGGAATAGAAAAATACTTTATATATAAACTATACACTGTTAATAAACAATATTTTAAAGTGTACTGTAAATAAGTGAATTGTACTTTTGTCTTCATTTTATTTATTCATTGATTTTTCCAATTCACTAACATTCAATTAATGAATTAAAAATTCATAGTCTGTCCGTATGTCTGTGTTTGTACAATATTCATGATTGTTTGAAAATAGCGCAATAAAATTTAATTAAACAAATTGTATAGTCAAAGCAAAGAACTATTGACTCTAAAAAATACCAAATAAAAATTTATAAGCTAAAAGGGTAAGTGCCTGAATCTGGGACATCTTCCCAGATTTAAATCCTGCTACCTGGCACGTCCACAGGTTGTGGATAATAGAAAGGCCAGCCAGATATGGGATTAGCTGCGAAATAAGCAGGTTTGCCTGACGAATAAACAGCAGCAAACAAGGGGAGCACATCGGAGAGAAGATGGGTTATCTGACGCGTGCAATCCTATAAAAATCCTCACAACTCGAGGATGATGAGTGTCAGCAGCGAGGTGGCACCGCCACTTTAAACAAAGTAACTGTCTCGTGGCCGGTACTTTGTTCAGTGTCTGGGAGGGAAGGCATCCCATCTAGGGCAAGGAAAGTCCGAAATAAAATCCTTGGGCCTCTAAGTTGGAGGTTGTACGGTAGGCCAGCTCCCTGCCTACATAAAAAAAAATCTATGGCTAAAAATAAAGTCAGAAAAAAAAAAATGGATGTCTTTAATGGCTACGACCGCGTAAGTTTTTTAAAATTTGGAACATGGATTGTACGCAGCCTAAATAATAAGAAAAATGAAGTTGAGAGAGAAGCCTTTCGAAAGAATGTAGATATGCTGCTGTTGGCAGTATCTAAGAAAAAGGGGAAAGGGTAGGAATATTGGAAGGATTATATTATATATTTATGGAACGGGATTGACAAGGATGATAGAGCTAGGGCAGGAGTGTCGGTGCTGGTCAAAAAGAAAATCAGAAGGTCCTTTGGGAATTGGACGGCCTATGTGAAGCGCTTATAAAATTAAGTCTTCAGAGGCCTGGAAGGAAGATTTAGTTATTGTCCAGATATTGATGCAGACAGGGGATCTCCCCACATATTATCAGGTGTAGTGGTAACGAAAATATTATGTTGAAGTCAATTTTACACTGACGATGGATGAAATTCCGAAATCGGTCCTGGATAGAATACCAGATGTTATCCAGCATTGCGAACCCATCTTTTAAATACATTCTATGATTTGTCAAAGCTATAAAATTGGAAGGGATGTTTTAGAGTGAGAGATCTCATAATCCCGGCACTATTAGGGGGTCAGACCTTTTAGTTCGCAACATACTACACAAAAAAAAAAAAAAAACGGATTTATCTGTGATTAATTGATGCAACATGAATTAATTAAATTTATTAAATGATTAATTATGAACACTTGAATTTTTTGAATATTAGAATTTACATGAATTTCTTATTGAAATGACTGGGAGAAGATAAAGAAGTATTTATTCTAAAGTCAACACAATTTGAAATTCCTAGTACAATTTTGTTATCAATAAAATGAAATTTGTTCTTCTATACTTTACCACAGAAATAAAAAAAAAAGAGAAAATGATAAGTACAACGATGTTGGAAGAATGCGAACGTACTTCACAATGATATTAAATAAGATTATAGATGTTCTAAAATTGGAGAGTTCCGAATCTAACATTATAAGGATAAAGGATGCCAGCATTTACATAAATTTCCTGAAGTTATAAATTACATTTAACATTTAAAAGAGGAATATCCACCGTAAATCGATGTTCCAAGTAAGGATAAATGGGAAAAGAAGTAAGATTGCGAGAAGATAGGGTGGACGTCTATGTAGGGATGGGAGAAAGCCTGGAACTAGCATCCAGTTAGAACGTTAAGGGAAGAAATGAACCCCATCCTAGGGTAATTAAACACGTGACTTTTCTGCCAGCTTTTCCTTGTTAATGCCAAAAATTTTTCCTTTTTCCTGAGATAAAAGCGCCCAACATGTAGGTAAATCTTGGCGGTAACATTTCTAATTAATTTCTCATTCTAAGTTTTCGTATGAATGTGCGTTAGTTAATAATAATAGTAATAATAATAATTATAATAGTTTCTTTATATTCAACCAAACATTACATTAAATGACGAAACTAAATAAAAAAACAATAGTTAGTTACGTTTGGCCGTGATAGTAAATCAAACAAAATGTTGGTTGACTAGAAGCAAAAGAAAAAAAAAATCTTTTCAACTTTTAAAGTTTGTTTTATCAATGTTCCACTCCTCGCCTTCACATATCTTGAGGAAGGACAGCAAAGGTGTCCGAAAGGTCGACAGAATAAACATTAAAATTTGAACAGATTTTTCTTTGGCCCCAGCCAACCACAATTTGCTTCATTAAGTATTTTATTTTCTAGTTTTTCCCTAAAGATATTAAAAAATAAAATAGTTATATAAAAGAAAAAAATTAAATAACACACACTTCAGCATGGAAGAAAAATTCGTTATTCTGTATTTACCTAATATACTGTAAATACTGTGGTGATAGGGTGTTTATTAATTTATTTTTATTATTATTAATTATGACTATTATTATAAATACATATTGTAAAAAATATTATTATTAACATAATTAAGAAAATAAAGTAAAGTAATGCATTTTTTCAGGCAGGCGTAACGTCCAACTAGCAAATTAAACATGGTGCACCAAGTTAAACAAGATGTTGTGGACGGGACGCAAGCACTTAATTTACTATTAATATTTTTTAAGCTAATATAAATTTAGCAGTTATATACGCGGGACTCAAACTGGGCACTTCCCAGTCGCAAGACCATGCGCTTAACCACTATACCAAGCTCTCCCATTTGTGCAAGTAATGTCGAAGAGGATGACAAAAATTCTGGCCAATCACAATAAAAGAACTATACAATATAGTATGGATAGAAAAATGTTCCAAATGCTTCCACAGTAGCCATGGGAAATATGGAACTTTTTAGGTGTCGGATCCACGGAATGGATCCTTTACCAGATCAGTGAGCTGGCTCACGTGTGCCGGTTAGATCGCAAACTGACAATTATGACCAGAGTATTTATTCTATCGTATACTTACTGGATGTAGTAGGTATTTTTTCACTAAAGATCAGTTTTGTTTTAATCACAATAATAAAAGATTGGTCAGCAAGTAAGTACAATTTTTATTATTACAATTACAGTACAATATGAAGAAGCCTCAACTGTGGTTGCTGGGCAATGATCGGTTGTCGAACGAAGTAATAGCAGTAGAGATGGATCTGCATAATATGTCAGGCACGCTGGATTCTATCACGAGACATGATCGTGGAGGTCCAGCGCGCCAGGACTGAACTTATCTTTCCTTTAAAATGCTGGTCTAAGTGTTTATATATAAAGTCATAAAACACTGTCAACCTAAAGACTTGTTAGATCCTTTCTATTTTTAGTTTCTCTTTTGGTCCACAGAATAATATTGAATACGACTCGCGTCTTATATCTAATTGTTTGTTGTTGCGTTTGAGTTTATCTATACCATATTGTTGAAAACTGCCCTTCCAAAACTACCCAGTCAAATTGACTAGTATTGCACTGATATTATCAAGCTCCTAAACGTTATCAGGTATAATTAAATTCTACTGATATTGTATTTTTAGATGGATATTTATTCCTTTTTCTCATTTATTGTAATATTAACAAGTGAGAAATATTCAATCGTGTGGACGTTTACATGTTTTTTTTTTTTGCTAAAAAAATGTACCTTCTTTTTACATTGGTATGCATCTAATTTCCATTTTTCCGCTAACGTTTGAAACACTGAATATGCATATACAGTAGAAATCTCATTCTTGCACTAAATAAAAATCCATCGTGGTAACTTTATACGTGTTTATGAAGAAAAATTAAAAAAAAAAAACTTTTATGATATCCTCTATATATTTAATAGTATAGACATATACTACGATACACTAATATATGAATATATAATTATACATTCGAATAAAAAAAAAAGATATATAACCAGGTTTTTTTCTTTGCTATAAAAACTTTAATATTTTTATGTAGATAGATAGATAATTTCTGTCATTTCTTAAGATAAAATAAACAAAATCGAAACTGCTATTTTTAAATGAAATAGGCAATAGTCTGCGGAAAGTTGGCTAGAAAACAATTTTTCTATCAATAAAAATAATAATACAATAAAATATCAAAGAAAATCACAAATAATTCAGTGTGCAGTAGGGCTTTCTCTTTTTTCATTCAATTTCCTTAAGAATAATACAAAATGTAAAAAAAACACTGAATCTAGAAAAAAAAATGAGGTAAACAACAACTATTAAACTTAATTTTTTTTAAATTTAATGCGCGTCAATATCATGGTCCAATGGCACCCGCAGCCTCCTCAGTGCATTGCCTCAGTTCTCTCGCTACAGACAACACTGTCCATCACCGAACAGTGAGCTGTAGAGGCTCCTAGAAAGAAAAATTCTAAGGGGTAGCACTGGACTCGAACCAAGGACCTCCACTTGAGAGCCTAACGCACTTCCACTGAGCTATTAAACTCAATACATAAAGAAGCAGTATACACAAATAGACTAGTAGACTATCTGATACTATTAATTATTTGTTTGCTAACCACAACGAGCATCAAATAATTCACTTGCATTTTTGCTGAACATACTATAATTTTGTTTTTGCGTCTTAATCTATTTATCTTATCTCTAAATAACAATTTTGGAATGCTCATCCTATCTGAGTAGCCATATAATTGACTAGATTTGTATGTGACCAATTGCTAGCAGAGCAAATAAAGAAAGAAAGCAAATCGTAATGACTTTTATGATAAAGGGTAAATCTTAAGGGATTGTGCTGTATTTAAAGTCATGACCTGAATTGGATCTGGGTTTATTAAAGAATGACAATTTGACATGGCTTAATCTTCAATCTATCTTCAATATGCTACATAGTAAGGTCATTAGAACATGAGAAACCGAAAATCTCAGGAGTTGATAGAAAATGGAGCTATATAGCACTCTATAGCAGTGACAGAAAGACAAGTTTGTTGTCTGCATTCGCTTAAATTCACAGCAGATTTGCTCTCCTAACAAGGACGTTGGTCCATGTGGATAATACGGTCTTCATTTCAGACCACCTCCGGCCTTAGAAATATAAATATATATATATATGTGTGTGTGTGTTGTGTGTGTGTGGGTACATAGGTATATATTCGTTACAGCCCTGCTACTTGATAGATTCGGCAGGATTTTCTAGGTGGTAGTAAAGGAAACTGAAATACCTTTGTTGTATAAGTCTAAAAGGCTTCTCGGGTTACGGTTTGAACTAAACCTCAAGAAAGATGCCTCAGGGAACTTCATGGAACAAAACTTGCTTACAGATGGTGGAGCCCGGGCTTTTCACCTAATTCCCTTCTACTATTATGTTATTTCCCTCCCCTAAACCAATAAACATTAAAAAGAGAATACTATATTCAATTCTCCGGGACCATCATTGCAAGGTAGAGATCATCAAACCAAGAGATACTTCAACATTCCACCGTTTTAAAAGCAATTAGCTGAAGGGCAAGGACGAATCCATTATGTTCTGCACAATGGACGAATATATGTATATATTCGTTACAGCCCTGCTACTTGATAGATTCGGCAGGATTTTCTAGGTGGTAGTAAGGAAACTGAAATACCTTTGTTATATAACTCTAAAACGCTTCTTTTGTTACGGTTTGAACTAAACCTCAAGAAAGATGCCTCAGGGAACTTCATGGAACTTTGTTCTTAAACAAAACTTGCTTACAGGTGATGGAGCCCGGGCTTTTCACCTAATTCCCTTCTACTATTATGTTATTTCCCTCCCCTAAACCAATAAACATTAAAAAGAGAATACTATATTCAATTCTCCGGGACCATCATTGCAAGGTAGAGATCATCAAACCAAGAGATACTTCAACATTCCACCGTTTTAAAAGCAATTAGCTGAAGGGCAAGGACGAATCCATTATGTTCTACACAATGGACTTCCAGCAAATTCAGAGTAAGCTGAGTGGATAACCGCGTCGGTTTTGAGTTTTTAGTTTCTGGACGAAAAGTCTAGATGAGTTTTTATCACATTTGGCGCATTCTGAAGTGAGCGGACGATTTTTTTTTCTTAAATATGATGTTGTTTCATAATACCATCGTAAATTGAAAACTATTTGAAATTTTTGATGAAACTTTGATTTTCTTACCTTAGAATGTATTCTTCATCGTTATGATGAAAAGTAAAGACAATTTTTGTATAAATAAATATAAAACAGACGGTTGAAACTGAAAACAACTCAATTTACAATAAAATTGCTGGCTTCCGCGGCCATTCTCGAGAAAAGACCGCGTCAGTGATTTGCTGTACACCGAGTTTCGCCCATATTGCAATGAGCTTCTTATAATCGTGTCCCTTGAATGCTAATGAAACATTAATAGGAAAAACTATTATATAATCCCAAATCGCAAACAGCTTGGGAAGCTGAGTTTTATCCGAACTTTTAGTAAATAAATTTAAACATAAGCATCATTAACAATTTATTAATGCTTACTTAATTTTCAGGACGGAAATAACATGTTTATATTTGTTTCTTTTTGTCATTGTTGTAGAGAAAATACTGCGCATGTGTCACATTTTCGAAATTGAATTTCACACAGAAGGTGGTCGTTTCATGGCAAAACGACCCAGAAGAAGCTCGTTGCAATATGGGCGAATTGTCGGTAGCAACCCATGAAAATTGGATACATGAAAATGTTCTTCAATATTATTTATTTCCAATATGTTCATACCTGTGTAGTACTATGTATAAGGAAACGGCATAACAAACATACGCACATTTAGCTAAGCTTACCGGCATTCTACTACCAGCCTATAGAAATCGCATATTGCTTGCTACGCGATCCTATGCACAGTTTGTGAAAAAGATAATTCGTATTCTAATAACAATGTGTTAAGTTGGATGCTTTAAGACAACTTTCATTCCAAGCAAAACGTGTGATAGTTATTTACAGCTCAAAATTGCAGACTGTATTGTTAATGGAAAAAGAAACAAATTTAATAAAATAATTTCAAAAAATTAATTTTCGCCAGATTGGATTTTAAATCACCATTGAAAAACAAATCGATGAATTTTTGTTTGTTTGTTTTTTTATTAATATTTCTAGGGGTAAAGATGCAATGGATATAGATAAATTTAAATAAAGATAAAAATATTAACAATTAAAATAAATAAATTTATTATTTTTAAAGCTATTATTACATAATAATTGTGTGTGAACGTGGTGGTAATGAAATTGTATTATAATCTTGATTTAACAAGAGAACAATATTTAATCTAATTGAATGCAACTATGTGAGGACAAAGTTGTCAACTACAACACTTCTATATCTGTGATCTGCATCTATTTGCATACATACTAGGAGAGAATATGGCTGTCACAGTTACACACTTAGCTGTGCTATATCTTACACAATATTGTATTTCCCTTAACTAACTAAATAATTTTATTATTTGATTATCTAATAATTCATTTTGTACTATTCATTCCATTTTATACCAATTTTATATACCGAATTTTTTATTTCCTTTCTCTCAGAAATTTCGTTGCAAATTAGGTATTTGTTTTAGTAGTCTTGAAATTTCTTAGTAAGAAATTTACATCAATGAAAGTTATTGATTACTGACCTCAAATAAGGTAAGTGCTCCTACAGACTATTTTTCTAGAGTCAGCAAACAATGTCAATTCTTCATTTCTTTATTTTCAATCAAAATAATTACTGCATCCTTTACTATAATAAAGCATCCCCTCTTAGATGCAGGAAGAGTCTGTGAGTGCAAGCTCTGTCTTCAGCTCTGTCTACATGAATATGCATTCATTTCATTTCAAAATTTTGTTTACTAAATCTTATAAGCATAACGTTACTCGTCGTCTTACTTTCACACAATATCAGAAAATATTTGCCTATTTCACCATCTTGCAAATTTTGGGTTAAGCGCAGATTGCAAATATTTGTTATCAGCTATTCTATAGGAAAACACTAAATGCAGACAAAAATTCCAAACTTACACTTGTAAAAATGAGTTGTCTCATTATTCCAAGAGTTGGTCCACGATTGTATAGCCAATGGAAACCAGCCAATTTTTTTTTTTTTGGAATTGAAAAGACTGAACGACCGACCGGCGAAGGCAGAAAGCTGTGCTAATCCCAGAAAACTTTGTCGTTTACCTTGATTTTAACTAAACGCCAGCGTGCTTATACTGAGCTAATCCTTTTTCTCCAGTGGAATGGTAACGACCAATCATTATTGATAACATTTGTTAGCTATGACAGCCAACCTAGGGAGTCGACTTTGTGCTGTTAGATGATCGCGAGTCATTGGGTTGAATTTTCGACGAAGTTTGTTAGGGAGTCAGCGGATTAATAGACTAGTCTGAGGAAGATTTTGTATAGAATTTTGTGGATTAAATTAAATCAAAGACAAATGGAATATTTTTGATTGTATTGTTAGTATTCGGTTTAGGTTAGATTATTTAGCTGTTATGTAAAGTTCCTGTCCGTAAATCCATGTAAGAGCGAGTAAGATATTGAACATTTTCCTTTTATTTGCTGAAGTCAATTTGGAATGTTCAGCATTCCAGCATTTTGGATGCTTTTATAGTTTATTCTTTTTAGTCGAGTGTGGGAGCTTCATGTTAGACTTTTGTCCAGATAAAGTGCGAGAATATTTCACTTGGTTTGCAATCTGAACAAATAATGAGGAGGAAGAGAGTTTTACGGTTTTTTACTAATTACTGTGATTTTGATTTTTTTATGGTTTACCTTAATTCTCCATTGGCAAAGCTAGAGCTCAGGAATTGAGTACGACGGGTGCTATGATGACTACCCCCACTGCGGCCTTGGAGGTCCTGTTAAACCTTCCACCACTCCACATTTACGTCCAAGGCGTTGCAAGAGCAGTTGTGGCACGACTACAACAGGGACAAGCGCCCATTTATCCCAGGCATACTGGGAAGTACCAAGACCTATGGGAGGAGCTGGAGGCGGACCCGATCTTGGGCCTGCCTACGGACATAATGACTCCTAGGTATGACTTCCAAAAACCCTTCAAAGTCTTGATATTAGACAGAGGGGCATGGAAGAATGGGCCGCCAATTACAGGCGAATCTATGTGGTACACGGACGGGTCCAAGATGGAAGATGGAGTGGGAGCCGGCGTGTACGGGGCTCATCCGAGATGTAATATCTCGGTGAGCCTGGGAAGGCTAGCTACGGTCTTTCAGGCGGAGCTAGTCGCGATTATTATCTGCGCCGCCGAAATAAGAAGACGGGGAGTGTATAACTCCAGAGTCGTCATTTATTCGGATAGCCAGGCTGCTCTGCGGGCAATTGACTCGTGGGAGATCAGCTCAAGGCTGGTGTGGGACTGCCTAGGTGCACTCAGGGAAATTAGTAGCCATTATAAGATCTTCCTGGTTTGGGTACCTGGGCACTCGGGTTATAGAGGCAATGAGGCGGCGGATCGCCTGGCCCGGGAGGGTTCAATGAGAGCACTTATCGGGCCGGAGCCGTTCTGTGGTGTCTCAAGATGCCTCAGGAGTGCATCCATTAAGCTATGGATGCAGGACCGATCAAGGGAATGGTGGGTCAAAACTCCAGGCCAGAGGCAGGCGAAAACGTTTATTCATAGCCACTCGCCCAAGCTAACTGCGAAACTACTCCAATTAGGCTGGGTGGCCATAAGGATAGCAGTTGGCGTTCTCACTGGCCATTGTAGATTAAATAAGCACATGCAACGCATGGGCCTGGCAACGGATAGCCTATGTAGGTTTTGTCAGGAGGAAGAGGAGACGGCACTGCACGTGGTATGTCAGTGCGAGGGGCTGGTCTGGCTAAGGTACCGCCTCTTTGGTAAAGAGAAGCTGGTGCCAACAAGCCTCAGCCAGGGCCTCTCTCGGACCTATTAAGTCTTTTAAGGCAAGCAGGACTCGAGAGGGTGCTCTGATGGCAGGTGCTCTGATTGACCACCTGGGAGCCCCCCCCCCAATTCCACAGTCCGGTTAAGGACAGGATAGGGGGAGGGTCTCCAACTCGGGGGGTGCCACAATAGATCCTTGGGGTGTCGCGGTGGCGTAGGCTGAAGAGCCAATTCCCCCGTTAGAATCTATCTATCCATCTAGAGCTCAGGAATCTGGGAATGATTTGTTTTTGTAAGTTTCGGTTAGCTACGATACGATGTATGTTGAGAGACAGGACAGTGGCATAGATGAAGATGATGGTAGTCAGCTGAGCTCAGAGTGAGAAGGTAGATCACCGTAGAGACTATGAATTGAGGTATACATTTTGAATGGAGTTTAGTAAATTGTTCTGATTCTAATTGATATAAAATAAAAAAAAGAAAAAGAAAAGATATTTAATTTTATTATATATAAGTAGATGAATTAACCGTAATAACAATGAATACATAAAAATCGAACTACAAAGTTAACATTTTTACATTAAAACTTATAAAGCTGCTTATGTACATTTAATTATGCTGCAATTTATAATTTCAAATATTTAATTCCCAGAAAAAAAAGTAAGCGTCATTATCAATAAAAAAAAAAAATGAATAGACATTTTTTATTATAAAACTATTTTACCAAGTTTATTTTATTTATTATTATTAGTATTATTATTAAAAATATACATTTAGGTGCGTGATAATGTGTATTTTTTTTGTACATTTAAATGAATCAAAACGGGCGATAATGCGACAGTTACATGCCACCATTATCAACGAAAAGAAGAAATGCCAAAAACGATTTGAATATATCCCATCAGAAGGGGGGGGAACTTGCTATTATAAGTGAAAAACGTTTCTATCTTAGTAGTTTTTTTTTCTCTTATATTTAACAGTCAGAAGATTAGATGGGTGAGAAAGAGGTTAGAGAGCATGGCTTTGGATTTGGTAGCATAGAAGCACGAAGAAGGTAACACAGTGACAAGAAGGGCGAATGGAATTGCTCTTTGTGTAGGGAAGAGAGAGGCAGAGCGGCGCCAACCTACAAGCAGGTCAGGATTATTAAAAACTCACCATCTTTTTGTAAGTAACTGTGAGCTGCTTCCTGTCTATATCACGTTCATGGTATTCTTTTATTTCATACACCTCTCTTTCTTTTATGTAGGAAAATCTTTTATTCCAGTTGAATCTTATATAAGTGGCTGGCCAGGGAAATTTAAACAAAGTCAAGAGATAAAAGATGTGTTCTTAATGAATTATATTCACTTTAATATTGCATTTAAATGCAGGACAATTTTTGGAAAAGAAAAGAAGAAAATATTTAATTATAACTTGGGCGATTATCATGAAGTTGGTAATTGTTTAATCCTGTAAGTTGCAAGTTTGTTTAATGTCTAAGAATCTTAGTGTCTACGAATGTACATATTCTTGGGTGAACGATTAAATCATAAAAATAATGTGGTTTTTATAATTAAAGAATATAAAAGTAGTTTATTGTCTATTAAGAGTTTGGATCTGTGAATATAAACTGTAAAACTGGACCCACAGCGCAGCACCCCATGAAGGGCAAACTGTGGATAGCGATTTTTATTGGAATCATGGTCAATTTGCTGTGGGTGGTATCCGTCACCGTTTAGTTCTGACATTCACTCCTATTTTCGTACATGTAGCTCCTCATTTTTTTTTCCTCATGATATTGAGTTAGGGAATCAAACCATGATTTCTCACGATAGGCACTAGACTAAGTAAATAAGTGCACAATCTGATTCAATAATCAATATTTTCTTTTGATTAGTGTTAGGTTCCAACTCTCTAAGTGAGCGTTGGGTGTAACATAGTCTTCTCACATAGTAAAATGCAAGGGTATGATTATCTATGTGGAAGCATGAAATGTTACTAGAAAATGGTCAGGGCAATGGTCAGTAAAGTCTTTTATTTTCAAAAATAAAATACAAATTACAATTACAAGAAAAGAATTGTAACATCCTTTTAATAGGATCTCAATCAATAAATTAATTAAGATCTGTAAGATAAGAAAAACCAAGATTAAAATATTAATTACTTCCTACCTAGGTACCAAACTAGGGAGGGAGAATTCGATATAAATAGAGGCGAGCTAGCCCTATGGAAGAACAGTTTTTCATCCTTCTTTATGATGAAAATCATAGGAGGATTTTGATCTGATGTTTTTTTTTTCTCTAATATTTAACAGTCAGAAGATTAGATGGGCGAGAAAGCGGCTAGTGAGCATGGCTTTAGATTTGGTAGCATAAACACACGAAAAAGGTAACACAGTGAGAAGAAGGGCGAGTGGAATTGCCTTTAGATTTGGCCTAAATGATGCTTTGTTCAGCATAGCTCAATGCACTCTTTAGCGAATGGTCTGCGTGTGTGTGTGTGTGTGTGTGTGTGGTGTTTTGAACAAAATATCTCATAAACAACAAATCACAGGAAGTTCAAACTTATTATTTCTTTAGGGTTCCGCCATCCCATCTGATTAGAATATTTCAGTCAAAATCCATTAATCGGAAAGACGACTTTACTGAAAATGCGCGTTTTTCTCAAAATGGCACCATTCTATGCACTTTCTATTATTCAGCCAGTCTGTCTCTCTCTTCTCACTTAATTATTCTCTCGCTACTCTATTCTCATTTAACATATAACCAGTGTAGTCCTTCCAGTTTATGTTTCCACTAATTACAACAATGTTCAGTACATCTAACAAGTTTATTTTTTCACATTCTTAAAAATTATCTTCAATTCTCTTCTCATACATCTACCACATACTTTATAACATAATCATTAAGACATCGTCCAACCATCTCGTTGAAGCAGTGCATCTCAGTGTGTAACAATATATTTGAAAACTACTTTATGATTTAATAACTTACATCATTCCATTAAAAAAAAGAAAAAAAAGAAAGGGGAATTGAAAATATTTTTTTATTTTCTCTTCCTGTTAGTAAACTGGATACGATCGTGTCAAAAGTTTCGAAATTAAAGTTTTCACCGGAAATACATGTTTTGAGGTTCCTTGTATAGGCAAAATATATCTTTAGCGAATGGTCTGTCTGTGTGTATGATGTTTGGAACAAAATATCTCATAAACCTCAAATCACAGGAAGTTCAAACTTGGTGTTTCTTTAGGTTCCGCCATTCCATCTGATTAGAAGATTTCAGTCAAAATCCATTATTCGGAAAGTCGATTTTACTGTTTTTTTTTTCAGTTTCTGCCAGATTTTCTCAAAATGGCACCGACGATTATCTTTAAAGATCGTACACTACCTACATGCATAAATCTCTTTCTCTCTGTATTATCAAGCATTCCTTTAAAATACCACTAAATACAATGTATGGTACTTCATCTGTATAATATTAAGATAAATTAGAAGCATATGATGAAAGACGGTTATCCGAAAGTGCGGCTTTTAAAGTTTTGGTGATGGTGTTTTGGGGGGGGGGACATTTTCTAAAAAACGACTGCGAAATGTCACTACACAAGATAAATAGTTGGAATATTTTTCCAGCAAACTTGATTTTGGAAGGTTTCTAGTGGTCGCATCAGTTACTTTAAACTTAAACTGTTGCTACAAGCAATGAGAACGCTAGCGTCATTATATAAAGAGCCAACAGACATACTCTAAATCAATTTGTCTACTCACTGCTATCTATATTAATGTATGAAGGGCTAATTAAACATTGTGCCTCCACCATCATGTAATGTATATCAACTTACAAAAAATGGAACTATATTCCTATAAATTTACAAACATATTGCTGTATATGAATGTAGATAACACTTTATCTTGAAAATATAAGTTAATCTTTTAAATTTCTTATTGGTTTCCTCGTCCTAATTATAATATTGATCATAAAAAGTAATTCTTTTGTTTCAGTAAATATAAAAACTGTCATTTATTATTTTTTCGCCGTTCTTGCTACTAAATGATTTTTACTTTCTCTTACTCCTAGTAAGAAGAGGAAGTATTGTAATCGTGTCAAATTTTCGATATTGAGTTTTCATCGGAATTTTCCGTTTTGAGGTCCCCTGAGTCCAAAAAAGTGGTTTTCATCAAATGGTCTGTGTGTGTGTGTTTGTGTGTTTGTGTATGTATGTGAACAGCATAGCTCAAAAAAGAAAAATTGTAGAAAGTTCAAACTTGATATTCCGTTTAGTTATCACCATGGGATCCGACAGTGGGTCATCTGTCAAAATTTCTCAACCGGAAGTACCACTTTACTAGTTGGATTTTTTTACGTTTTTGCGATTTTCTCAAAATTGGCTCCAAAGATTTTCTTCAAACGTTGTATATCAACTACACTTACTAACAGCTACAACTTTTATTTCAAACATTTCTCCGGGAAAATTTATTTAAAGTCACTTCTGTTGGTAGGGGTAGGGGGAGGTTTCCATCTAAAGTGCTATTTCAGTTTATTAAAAAAATTCTGTCATCTAAATAATGTAAATTAGAATTGAATATGTTGTTGAAATTCCGAATTTCAAGGAAATCGAATAACCGGAAGTGCTTTTACATTACCACTTTACTAATGATTTTTTTTCACTTTTTCGCGATTTTCTCAAAAATGGCTCCGATGAATTTCTTGAAACTTCTTATATAAACTAAGCATACAAAGATCTACAACTTGTATTTAAACTTATTTCTCTGGAAAATTCATGTACGTGCACTTTTGGTGGAGGGGTGGGGTTATGTTTTTCTGAAGTGCTATCATAGATGATTATACAATTCTAACATCCAAACAAAATTAATTAGAAATAAATAGATCGCAAAAATTTCGAGTTTGAAGAAAATTAGTAAACCGGAAGTGCGCCTTTACTGTACAGTTTTTTCAGTTTTCGGCGAATTTCATTAAATTTGGTACACAAACTATAAAAATTTTGTCAATTATAATTTTGAGAACTGGAGTAAGAGGAAGTTGTGTGAGTGTTTCACACCAGATTTTTTTTCGAAAGTTAGAAGTATAGAATATGAGCGAAGTACAATCCATAGTTTATGCTGCACAATAAAAAGTACCAGCATAAGTTTTTTTTTTTATTTAATATAATCTACATATAAACTGCATTTCAAATTTTAGCCTTTTCTCTCTTTCCTAGAAATGAAATAATCACATCTCATCACTAAAAATCACATCACTAAATGATTCAACAGAAAAGTGAAAACGTTTGGTTTTTTAATAATAAATTATAATAAATAATGAAATAACTTTTCCCTGGAATTTAGAATTCCTGGAACTTGCACAAAATTCATTTATAATACACAAACCAAAGCTGTACGTCTGTGTACGTCTGATTAACATGAATTTTCACTTCTTTCTTCTATTTTTTTTTATGTTTATTGTTTCATTACACCTAGCAGTTCAATTATTTAAACTTGACGTTTATATTTACGAAAATCTGGTGAGAAACAACTTTCACATGGCCTTCTAATGCTGGAAATTCACCAATTAAAATTGATTGTTAAACTCGTGTTTAGAAGGCATGGAAAACATACATTATGCAACATATGTAATGGACATCTAGATTTTTCTCCATAATCTTTGTTAATCAATATTTCTTTTTATAGCCTTGCAATCAAATAATACCATTTATAGAAATTGTTAAATAATTATTATTTTTTTTTTATAAATAATATATTTCAAACAATACGCAAAATAACGTTTTTTTTTACCAGTCGAGTTCAATATTAACGACAGTGTAAAAATATTTTGTCCACATGTTGAATAAAAAATATTTTTCGTAACCATATTAAATTGGTTCTTAACTTGTTTAAACAAAAAAAATAAAAGGTATAAATACTGAGAATTCACTTTAATTCAAGTGAATAATCTCTCTCTCTCTCTCTCTCTCTCTCTCACACACACACTGCTCTCTTTGGTATCACGTCAAATCAGATGCTCTATGGAATTTTTTTTTTAAATACGTTCTTGTTTTCCGGGTATAGTCGGGCTAGTTAGAATTGTAAAATATTCCTATATGTCACTTGTGAGAAAAAGTGTTGTTTTTACTTTCAGTCACTTCAATCATTATCGGTTGCAGAAAAATATTATTTATTTACTTTCTCTTTCTGCTGATTGCAGACGTGTCAATTTTTAGAAATTTAGTTTTCATCAGAAATACATGTTTGAGTGCCCATGAGTCCGAAAAAGTGGATTTTAAATTGTCTATGGTGTGTGTGTGTGTGTGTCTGGATGTCTGTGTCTCTGTTTGTCTATCTGACCGTCTGCCTGTGTTGTGTGTTGTATTTTAGTCAGCAAAGCTCAAAATAAAAATATCGCAGAAAACAGAAACTTTATAATTTCGTTCGAAATACGCGGTAGTAAGATTTTGGTCAACGACATTTACTGAATAAATTTTTCACTTTTTTGCTGAATTTTTCTCAGAAATGGCTCAAACATTTTCTTTAAATTAGATATATCAACCGTTCCAATCAAGTCACCCAAGGATCATCTTCCACTTCCCATCATAGCCAGTATGCCCCAAGGCAGCACCTATCCTTTATACCTTATATACTGCTGATATTCCCCAGCATCCTAACACAACCATTTATACTTATGCCGAACAACACCGCAATCCTTAACTCTCATAATGATCCCTTAATCGCTCCACGTTCCCTTCAAGGCCATCTCCGATCACTCTAGTTCTAGTTGACAAAATCCAGAATAAAAAATCAATCCTAACAAATCCCACTATATTGTGTTCACCTTAAACAAAAACGTTCTTCCTCCCGTTTACCTATTCAGCGCGTCTTTCCCACCTGTAGACCACGTTCGCTATCGTCGTATGTACCTAGAGAAGCGACTAACCTGGAATCCATACACCAGACTCAAACGCAATTGCTGGACTCCTTGACAAGCGCTCCAAACTCACTTTACAAAATAAAAGACGTCTCTATACTTCACTACTCGCACCCATCTGGTTGTACAGACTAGAACTCTACGGAACCACAAAACATACCCACCTCAACAGAATACAAATCCTGCAGTCGAAAGTACTCCGACGCATACGTTTCCAACCATATGTCCACACAGATCTGAAGATTCCTTTTGTATACGATATAGCAAATCTCCGGTACAAGAAATTCCACAGCAGATTCCCCCTTCATCCCAATTCTCTCGTACAAACCCTCTCCTCCACCACACTTCCCGTCATTGGCCTCGCGACCTTCTAGGTAACTAATGGTAGTTGTCGCTGGATAACTACCATTCATGACTATCACGTCATTGTTTTTATCACCTCCTAGCTTATTTCCTTGTTACATATTCATTTATGTAGTTGTAAATATTCAATAAAACAATTAAAAAAAAAAAATAGATATATCAACCAATCATGAACAAAGCTACAATTTTTAATTTGCAATTTTTTTTTGTTCTAGGGAAGAATGTTTCGTATAGTGTATGATTCTATTTATCTATATAGTATTAATCAGAATTTAATGTGTATATTCACTCAAAATTTTGTGTATGAAGAAAATCGTTTTGCGAGAAGTATGTATGTTTTAGTCTTATTTTTTAGGAGTAACATACTGTGTACTCTACAGCTCACTGTCCGATAATGGGCTGTGGTCTGTAGTAGCTAGGGAACACAGAGAACATTGCTCGGAGGTTGGCAGAGCATTGAGAAGGCTCCGTGGGGTACAATAGTTCTTTCAGGTCGCAGTGCATATTTCCTTAAAAAAAATTAAAAAAATGTACAGCTTCCATTATATGCTAAATTTATAGATACATTTAAATAAATGAATAAACAGAAATAAGTAAATTGCTGTAAAAGAAAAGCTACGCACAAGATTTTTAATATTATAAAAATGTAAATATTATTACGAATAGTAATAAGCAGTTTTTTTTTTTTTGTTAGTAATAAAGAAAATGGAAAAAATAATAACTTTGCTGGTAATAAAGTCGAATTGTGCTAGGCTTATAAAATTTGTATTCAAAGAATGGTGATGAAAGTCGAGTTGGACTATTGTAATATTTCTTGTTTACTAAGGTAATTTGTGGCGGCCAATATATATCCAGGATAGAGAGTACCACTGGGCCACACAGAATTATGTTTGGGATTTGGACCTTTTCTTCCATATTCTCTATTCGGCCATTTGGGATGTATACGTACAGGTTCGCTCACTCCCTTTCTCACTCTTATTCTCACAAAAAAAAAAATGAAGAAAAAAAACAGCATCACAGGTTGGTTCATCTTTACTTAGTTTTCTTTACCTTTTTTATTCCATTTTTGTTGAAATTCTTTTTCTTTTTGTATATAATTTTATTTTCTCCTTACTTCTAATAAGAGGGATTAAGAAGGATTAATTTTATAATAGAAGATTAATAACGGCGATTGTGTCAAATTTTTGGAATTGAGTTTTCACCGCAAATACAAGTTTGTTAAGTCCCTTGGATCCAAAAAAGTGATTTTTAAAAATTGATCTACAAGCATGTGTGTCATTTGTGTGGTCTTCAAGATTCAAAAACCAAGAATTGCAAACATTTGAAACTTGATATTTCGTTTACATATTACCAGGAAATGTGACAATAAGTCAAAATAGGTCAAATAGGTCAAAATCGGTCGATCCGAAAGTTCCCATCTTATCAGTTGTTTTTTTTTTTTTTTGGCGATTTTCTTAAAAATAGCTCCAACGATTTTTTTGTTTTTTATAAACTGGTTATATCAATTAATCATAAAAATAGCTAAAATTTTTAATATCGTCTATGTCAGGGGTTATCCTTAACTTTGGGTAATGTTGTATAATCTATTGGGTTATCTAGAACATACTGGAAGAAGAATAACCGCTTTAGGACACTGTGATGTATGCCAGAAATATAAAAATATATTTAATTTGAAATAATCAAAAATATCAAGAATAATGTGATAGATGCCAGAAGTATAAAAATATATTTAATTTGAAATAATCAAAAATAATGCTATCAAGTTCATGAACTCTAAAAGACAATAGTGGTCTTCTACCTGATTAGTCCTTTTGCAAGGGAATGCTGCATTTTTCTTGATATTTTTGATTATTTCAAATTAAATATATTTTTATGTTTCTGGCATCCATCACAACACACTTAAAGTATAAACACTAAGATAGCTGATGATCAAAAATATCCGGTAAAATTCAATTCATCGTAAGTTCGAAAGCCGTTCAAGATACGAGATCGTGTTAGATCAGAATATCCATTTGCGATTACTACAATAAAAAATACTTATCCTAGTAAGAAACTTCATTAAAATTTTAAACATTTTACTATAAAAGTTAAAGTGGGTAACATAAAACTAGTGGGATTGCCTGGCATTGCATTTGAGAAACTATTTAATAACAAATTATAATACGATAGAAGAAGTTAGAAATATCAGTGAGTTCTCAAAATGCTAATTTTATTCTTTGTTTATTCATCCTTGAAAATAGTTGCTCAATTGTTGATATTGCCAAAAAGGGAAGACTTGAAAAAAGGCAGAATTGTGAGGTGAGGGATATCAATCACTGGGAAGATAGGATTTATAAAGTCCTGTCTTTAAATTAAATGTCAGATTGCTCCTCAATATGTTCTTTTTGAAATGTGGCAGGTAACATCTAAACAACTTCAAATTGAAGAGTGTATTTCTACTTGTTGAAATGTAAATAAAACCAACAGGTCGTGCCTAGATATTTCCCCTCACTCCCTGGAGATAAAAGACACCTCAAATATATCTGAATAGTTTTTAAAAGTATCAAAAAATTATTCATTTGTATTAGTTTAAAATTGTATGTTAGGCCGCGGGTTGGTCACCCCCAGTTCTATATAATGTTAATAAGAATCTATGTATTGTCAAAGTTCCGAGTTGGAAGAAAATCGGTTTACCGGAAGTCCGACTTTTATGTTATCATTCGGATACACATGTATACATTTCCGGTTATAGTTGAAATTTATAACTAGATAATAACCGTATAAATAAATAAATACATAAAAATTATGTAAATTGCAATAAGAGAAAGTTGAGTGAGTGTTTCAAACCAGATTTTTGTTTAAAAAATTAAATAATTTTTTTTCTATTTATAGTTTTGTAACTGTAACGGCAAGAGAGAGAATACAAGCCCGACCGAGAGAAAACAGGCCCTCTGGTACTCTCTGACTTAAGCAGGCTAGAGTGGGAGAACCTGTATATAAGACAGTGAGAATCTATACATATATCTATCTATCAGATTCAACTATACATCGCATCGTGTCATATCTCTACTCTCACCTTTTATACTATAAAAATCATTACTAGTCCAGTGCAGTTTGTGTAAACTTACAGCTATATTATAACAGTGTCTCGTTGAATTAATCAAACCCAATTTCTCTCCTCATCAACACAAGAGAAATTGTGTTTGATTAATTCAACGAGATATGAAGACACTGTTATAATATAGCTATAAGTTTACACAAACTGCATTGGACTAGTAATGATTGCAATATAATGGAGTTGATGAGAAGAGAAATTGGGTTTGATTAATTCAACGAGACATGAACACACTGTTATAATATAGCTATAAGTTTACACAAACTGCACTGGACTAGTAATGATTTTTATAGAATAAAATATGAGAGTAGAGATATGACACGATGCGATGTATAGTTGAATCTGATAGATAGATATATGTATAGATTCTCACTGGCTTATATACAGGTTCTCCCACTCTAGCCTGCTTAAGTCAGAGAGTACCAGAGAGGGCCTGTTTTCTCTCGGTCGGGTTTGTGTTCTCTCTCTTGCCGTTACATAACATTGTGATAAACTTACCCTGCTTTCTCGAATTTTTTTGAGCATTTTCAGATAAAAAGGTAGGTTTCCAAATGATAAATTTTAGTCGATTCGTGCTAATTGATGTAGCACTGTGTTTCGAGTAAAAGTTAAAAAAAAAAAAAAATTCATATTATTCATGATTATATCCGTAGTAATTGGTATGGTAGGCAACGAAGCTTTCCTTCTACCATTTCAACACACTTCCCCTCTAAGCCATTCTGTCGAGGAAGTCATATTAAGAGCAATGAACAAATATTCCTTGCTGAATAAGAATTAAGTTTTCCACTAATTGTTTGTGCCAATATAATATAGAAATTATTATTTGATTTAATCGCCATTTTAAAGTGTACCTAAAATAATTGTGCTGTATTCTTAGATGTAATAAATTATACATGTTATATCAAACAAGATTCTGCTTCTTGATAGGTTATTATTACATAACTTCAGATTTCCATAACCTATGCTTCAAGGTATCCAACTAGCTGTTGAATAATACAGTGCCATTAGAGCATTCGGACCTCTTCAATGAGTTATGTCATTCCTATCTATCCTTCACTTTTTTTGTGCCACATTCTTCTAAGGTATACCTAAAAGAATCAATCTTAACTTTGGACATTCTGCTTCTTCCTATATTTGCCACATAACCAAGAAAATGTTCTCTTAGCCCTGCTTTATCGTATTCTTATCATTAAAACTGTGGCTAAATTTTTGCTAAATACTTACCTATTCCAAAATTTTGTGATTTTCTTACACATTTGGACAATACACAAAGAATTATTTATTCAATTTATTGTTAATTGGAAATACCACGATAGCTGAGTGGTTAGAGCGCCTCAGCGCCTGAACGCAATGCTCAGGTGTATTGCGGTACTCGGTTTGATCCCGGTTGCCTTGGATTTTATTACGTATTATGCTTATAATATACGTAATATTTAGAATAAAGCATGTTTGCCATTCGCCTCCGTCCAAGATATCCGTTTCTGACATTACCGGATACTTAAAAAGGAGGCAATTCTTATTGCAAATCCGATTAACGTATTCTCCATTGCAAGAAAACCTGTTAGCTTTATTCCTTTCCATTCTAATAGATTATTATCACTGTCACTAACAACATTTCCATTTTCATATCCTCTGAGTTAATCAGGCCATCCATACGGCACCTTGACAAATCGTTCTCATGAAGAACAATAAAAAAAAGAAAAAGACATGAACATAACTTTCACAATTCACCCGCACAGTAGAGCGTGTCAGACTTAGATTCAAACTCACGATGAGTTTCAGAAAAATTTTGTGTATGCTTAGATTTTTTTGAACTCTCTTTTTATATGCTTAGGTTTTAGATCTATAAATTATGTGCTTTAGATTTAGGAGGCGCTCGCAGTTCATGTAAATAAAAAAGACGTAATACTTTGTATATTAATAGGAAAAATGATCATTACTAGTTCAATCTGTGATTGTGAATATATTTTGCTTTTTGAAAACATATGGTACTCTAAATTGCAAAGTTTATTAATTAATAAGGCCAAAGAGATTCAATTTAGGTAATAGAAAAAACATTAAGAATATAGACAAAAGTTCATGAGCAGAATAGTATATCATTATTTAAACTTTAGTCAAGAAAGTACATACAGTTAGAAGTAAAATTATCAAGGGAACTTGGAATATGTGGTGATGCTCAGCTAGCAAAATAGATATCATGTCATTTTCGTTTAGAGTTTTGTTAAGAATTTTCTTTTCTATTAGTTTTTTTTGTTTTTCCCGTGGGATAACAAAAGACATAATTCTTGGTTGTAGCTAGATATTGAATGCAAGCCGGTTGTAAAAATTTTTTTTATTTGAATAAAATGCTCCTACCTTTGTAAGTATAATTTATTATATTTACATTTTATATGACTATGTGAGACATGTATGCGCCCATTTAAGAAAATATTTAGAATATATGTAAATATATGTTACGAAGAAAATATGTAAATATAAATACTAAATTTATTATAATTATATTACTTCATCGTAATTATAAAGTAAAAATGATAAAATAAGACATTAATGTTAAGTAAATGTTATTTTAACTTCTTTTTTTTTGTTATAAAAAATATTGCAGCTGGCTGATCTTCAGAAGGGAGCCGACTGATAAAAATTAGACATGCAGAGTTGTTTCTTAATTGGCACATTGTTTAATTAGTGTAAATTGAAAGTATATTTTTCTAGAAGTTTTCCTGTAATATTTAATGAATATATTTATTTTTAACAGATTTTTATTTTAATTATAACCTTAACATTACATTAAATTTTTTGTTAAAAGTATTATTACTTATTATCTGACAAAACATTTCGATAATGAGAAATAAAATTAAAACAATGGGACCACTAGATTTTACATGATTCTTAGATATCTGAGTGTTTGTTCTTCAAAAATTAAATAACAAAAATTAGATAAAAATTAAAAATTTTCTCTAATTTAGATACGTTCTATTAGAAAACTGAAATCATCAAGTTACATTGAAAGCGTAAACTTATGATTTAGATTGGTGGAATAATATAATTAACTTGTTGAAATTACAAAATTACTGACTATGATAGCAGCTCAATTCTAACAGCGATTATAATCTTCTCCCACTTGAAACATAATACATAATAAATTTTCCCAAGACATTCTGAAAATTATGTTTTATTATAGACTTATTGTAGAATTAAGAAAACGATTATACGGCAATGGCCAGATAACTCTAATAAAAAAATAATTATTTATTCCCTCTACAAATAAGCCCTTCTTTAGGAGCTCTACAAAATTTATTCGATGAATGTTAAATACGTAATAAAGTACTAAATCTAAAATCTGTGTGCACTACATCTAGAATTGTCGACTAGATTAGATTAGATTAGATTGCAAAACGGGTAGGGCATAGCCTATTCCCCTGCGACCTGTATTAAAATAGGTAAAAAATAGTTACCTATTTATTTGACAAGAGAGAAAGGGGCCACTTTTACTTTAGTCAAATTTTACACACTCAACTTTCAGACTTGCCCATACGAGCGTTAACGAGAATTGTTAAAAACGTTTCTCTGCATTAAGAGGTCTATTGTAGATTCCCTGGGATGCCCCTTCTTAATCAGACCTAGCAAAGCTGAGAGTGGCTTCGTCATAAAGCTCGTAGTTTTGGGATTACTTGTCCCCAGTTGAAGAAACCTTGTCGTCATCAGAGCGGCACACTCACAAAGGATGTATACCGGGGGTTTCTCCCCAGCCTTGCAGAAACGGCATAACGCATTGTCTACAAATAGTAATTGGTGTATATACCTATTCAGCCTATAATGCCCTGATACTAGACCCACTACTAACCTTATATCCCTTCGGCTATGGCTTAATAGGTCCCTGGTAAACTTAGGTAGCTGTCTTTTAAGAAAAAATTTAGCCTGCCTCTACCTTGGTGCACGTTCCCATCACTCAGACGCTGGGCTTCTATCCAATCCTTGAATCAGGCTCCTGGGCAACCCGCAGAAGGGCTCAGTTATTCTTCGGGTCCTCCCTCGCCAGAGCGTCCGCCCTTTCGTTGCCAAGGAATCCCGCATGGCCCAGCACCCAAGCGAGTGTCAACTTATTTCGAGCACCCACCGGGTTACGGCAGATAGGCAGTCCTACACCAGTCTTGAGACTATTTGGTGTGAAGAATGTGCTTTCAAGGCTGCCTAACTATCAGAGTATATGGTCACTCTCCTTGCCCTCCAATCCTTCCTTATAATGTCCTTACCGCAGAGTTGTAACGCCACAACTTTGGCCTGAAAGACGGTGTATAGTAGAAGAATACGGTAATGAGTTGCCCTGTGAAGAATACGGTAATTTGTTGAGACTAATGCGGACGAGTTCTATCAGGTCAAGGAATCCCACATGTCCCGCCACCCAGGCGAGTGTCAACTTATTTCGAGCACCCACTCGGTTAGGGCAGATAGGCAATCCTACACCAGTCTTGAGACTATTTGGTGTGAAGAATACGGTAATTTGTTGAGACTAATGCGGACGAGTTCTATCAGGTAGAGTTCACCATACCTTCATGCAGCTTCACGAACCCTTCCGCTCGCATTGAATAAAAATTGTCATACATATTGACTTTTTCTTCTTCAGTAAATTGAGCCGACACCAAGATCGCTGAACTTTCCAGTTAACTTTAAGTGTACAAAGCTAATACAATTGAATCTCAATTGGACCTAAAAAGTTATCCTTCGAGTCCTCCCACGCCAGGGCGTCCGCCCTTTCGTTGCCAAGGAATCCCACATGTCCCGCCACCCAGGCGAGTGTCAACTTTTTCGAGCCCCCACTCGGTTAGGGCAGATAGGCAGTCCTACACCAGTCTTGAGACTATTTGGTGTGAAGAATATGCTTTCAAGGCTGCCTAACTATCGGAGTATATGGCCACTCTTCTGCCCTCCAATCCTTCCTTATAATCTCCTTACCGCAGAGTTGTAACGCCACAACTTTGGCCTGAAAGACGGTGGATAGTAGACTAATGCGGACGAGTTCTATCAGGTAGAGATCAGCATACCTTCATGCAGCTTCACGAACCCTTCCCCCCGCATTGAATAAAAATTGTCATACATATTGACTTTTTCTTCTTCAGTAAATTGAGCCGTCACCAGGATCGCTGAATTTTCCAGTTAATTTTAAGTGTACAAAGCTAATACAATTGAATCTCACAAATAATTTTTGGATTTAGTATCAAAAGTGTTTAGTAGAGAATTCCGTTCATGTTTTCTGGTAAACAATTATTTTGTGGTTGCTTAGTTATTATTTCTTTCTCTACTTGTACCAGTAGTTAGTTATTGTAAATATCTTTCAAAGCAAAAATAAAGACAAAAACAAAACAAAGAATAAGTCAAGATAAGTAAACAAAACAAAAATTTCTCTAATTTCAAAGTTGAATAACTCAGCGCATATTCGTTGGATTTTTCTAGTTCAAATCCGTTCTTCATGAAAAAATAATCTGCTTTTAAAATACATTAGAAAAGTCTATGGTCCAATTTGAAAAAGAAAGTTGGTATTAATATTTCTTATTTCTGCAACTTAAAAAATAGTTATCTATTTATTTGACAAGAGAGTAAAGGGCCACTTTTATACACTCGACTTTCAGACGCCCTCACGAGCGCTAACGAGTGTTGTTAAAAACTTTTCTCTCTTATAGTTACTAAATAAAAACAAGTCAAAAAATAACCAAGAATGTTCTTTATTCACAATTTTGAAGTTTAATTGTTAATAGTTATATTAAACGCACAATTTTGTCCATAATTCACGATGGAAGGTTTATTGACGTTTGACCTGGTGTACTCATTTTCTAGAAATGTGAACTTATTTTTTTGTTATAACATTTGTAAATGTGGACTGAGACTGATCTTACCGCCGCAGAATTAGGTTGGCTGTTTGACATCGATTAGTTTACATAAACTTCAGCAATAGTTGCACTTTTCTAACACCCGTGTTGTTAAAAGTCGGAGTAAATCATCTCCTTCACTAACAAGCGGTGATGCTGCAATACGCCTAAAGCAGTGACAGTTTCGGGATTTGATAAATTTAAATAGCTGGGATCATAGAGGGAATTTTGGATCTATTGTGTTAATGCCCACAAGTGTATGCTACATTTTGCCAGTTTCTAATTTATAAAAAGGCGTTGATGCGTCATATGCAATGGTTTGAGACCTCTGAAGAGATTATAGAGATATATTACGATAATGGAGGAAATTTGTTCTGTTACAATGAAGGTACATGAAGGCACAGGTAGCATTGTTTTTGATGTTATGAATGCCAACAATTAATATATCACCACTCTGTTTAATATCGTTGCATCTACAGGCTCCTGCTGTTCCCATAACTAGGACAATCTACTGAAAAAATGCTGTATAATATCTATAAGTCTGAAATTAAATTTAAATAGCTGAAGAAAAAATACAATACTTTCCACATCAACTGTTTTTTTTTTTTCAGGAGCTTCAATCATAAATTTGTTAACATATTCTCGAGTTTAATATATTCAATATTTTTGGGACTATACCCTTCAGAGTGTCGTTTTATTATGTATGTTTTACGTTTGTCAAAATTGCTTGTATCAAATTATTTTTTATATAAATTTATGGTCGATTTTAACATAGAGTATATAGATCTTACGGTAGAAGATATTCATTAATTTACCTTGTTCTTGTTACATCATAATTTAAAGGTATTATAATAATAATTGTTTATTTAATTAATAAAAAAAAGTATCAAATATATTTCACAAATTAATAAGTATAATTGAATTAGTATAATAAAATTATTAATTAATTATATAATATATTAATCATTATTTACAAAAAATAAAATAAAATACTTTCTTTTTAATAGTGAGCAATCTACAATGGTAGGCGTCCCTAACATAGACAGAACAGACCAAAGTAAATAAGTAGACCAACCACTTCCTACTTTACATTAACTTGATGCAATGCAGGGTGCAAATCTCTGAGGGACCAAAATATTTGAAGCGAATATCATTATATTTAGTGCACTCAGTCATAAACTGGTGTAGGTCTTGAATACAAGAACAGTTCGGTGAACCATCCGAGTTCAAGTTTTTGTAAGTTAAATGTAGCATTTCAGGGCAGGTTTTCCTTCTGACAGAATGTTGAAGACTTTTGTTTTCGAGCATTCTTACAGTGTCAGGTTACCCTCTAGGGAAGAATGGTCAAGATTGGGTCCGTCCGGCATGATACCTGATAATTACTTCCGGTGTTACACGGACGGTTCCAGAATGGATGGTAGCGATGTATTTTGAGACCGGAGATCATTTGACAATATCTCTTGAATGGACCACGGTCTTCCAGACTGAGGTTTATGCTATTATTTGTTGTGTTTTGGATGAGAGGGTACATAACACTAACTTAAAAGGTGCTTGTATCTGCCCGGACAGCCAGGCTGCGCTGAAGGCGCTGAGTTCATGTGTCTTCACTTCCAGTTTGGTGTTAGAATGTTCTAAAAGACTGGAAGAGCTTTCTTCGCTGAAGGATGTACTTCTAGTCTGGGTGCCAGGTCATATGGGAATTTTCGGGAATGAGGAGGTGGATAGGTTTGCCAAATTAGGGTTTCTTCTTTCATTGGTTCCGAGCCTGCTGTTGGCGTGTCTTTTGGCACATGTCTTGGTCAGGGCTTCCAGAATGGACAGCATCACAGCATTCATCTTTATGGATCAGCTCAGTTGGTTTGTCGGCACTCCAAAATGCTCATCGGGGGTTTCCGGACAGGCTTTATTAGTGAGACGTTGCTGTGTCTTTCACGGAGCTCTTTCAGGCATCTGGTTGGATCCCTTACTGGACATTGTGCTTTAAGGAGACATTTCTACGTAATGGGGCTCATGCCGGGATTCATTTTGTAGAGTCTGTGAGACAGAAGGAAAAACCCATCCATCTTATGACAGATTGTCTGGGTTGTGAGCAGATTAGCTTCAGGACCTTTGGTCGGAGCAGGATGTCTGTGGAAGAGCTTAGGCTGTTTCGCGAACGGTTATGTCCGATATTCGAGAGCGTGACATGATTAGAGGGATTAGAGCCGGTCTGGCTTTTGTTTCTAGACCCTGAGCTTGTTGGTTGTTTTTTCGTGGGGTAGCCTAAGGCCCAGTGAGGCTTGGTAGATTAGGGTTTCCCTCCCCACAGACAAATAATAATAAGCATTTCAGTGCTTATTTTGATAATTAATTTTAAATTTCCAAAAGTTACAGTATAAAAGATAATTGTTATTCAAATTAAAGGAAAAAAAGAAGATATAAAGGAGTGAAATTTACTATTATTAGCTTGTAATGTAAAATTAATATTATCGTTAGTGAGCATAGAATTTAAAAGTAACTCGGACTGGCCACTGTTCCAGTATGTTCCTATTAATATCATTAACAATACTGTGCTTATTTAGAAGATCCAACCACTCATTGTACCATCCCAAATTCTTGTCTATCATAGCCAAAGCCAGTCTACATTTTTATTCCAAGTCTACAATTAGATATTCCAAATAAAATTTTCTTAATATATTTAACACGTTGACGATATATGAACATAAACATAGTATTCAAATCAGTTTCTAGATGTAGGAAATAATTAGATGTATATTACAGCAGATCTTTTTGAGATGCATCCTCTTCGAATTGCCTACATACCCATAAAAAGAAGGTATTAATTATTATATATAATCGGTCTGCTAAATGTCTCTAGCCGTTTTAAAAAGTAAACCATACATCATCAATTAAATTTTCTGCTCCCTTTCTAAATATAGGTAGGTTTATTTTCGAAATATTCTTCAATATAGATTTCCATTTTTCCTAATAGAATATTATCCGCAAAAAAAAATCTAGATACTAAAGTTTTTGTTTAAAAATAATGTTTGGATGATATTCATAAGTATTAAAGTAAGAGCATTCTCTTTGCAATGGAGGAGGCTATTTTCCTGCAATGTAGAAATAGAGGAAGTTACCTTCTGAAAGGTTACAGAAGTTTGTTTAATAACGTCAAACTAATAAACTATGTACTTACTTATCCATAAAGTTTTAAGTGTTAAGTAAATGCTTAATTTCAAAATTTATTATTTATTGATTTACTTTATTTACATTTACATGACAATATTTTTTTTTTTGTCCTTGTGCTAAATATTTTACTTTAAAATTATTGACAAATTACATCAATTTTACCGCCATTAAAATTTTGTTTATTAAAAGGTGATTTTTATTTCACTAGTGAAAAAAAAGTATAACTTTAGCCACTGATTTTAGTGCAATAATTGTAACATTATTTAACTGTTGTAGAAAAAATAATTGATCGCATATTTGGAATTATTGAAAACAATTATTAAGGGTATCAATTGGAATTTTTTTTTTGTCTATCTTGCGTAGGTTTCCAGGAAAGTGGAGTTCATGTTAAAATTGTCACCTACGTATAGTCCTATAAAATTCTTTCCTTCATATAATGCTCTTATTAATATAATATTTTACTGTTCTCCAAAATTCTATGTTTAAAGAATATCGGTTCACATAAACACGACTTATTTGCCTAATTATAGTTCGGAATATATATATATATATATTATATTATATTTTTCAGTTTCATGTCAAATTGTTAAGTGGACCGTATAAACAAATCATTTAATCAGAACCATGAAAATTGCAGTAAAGAGAAAATCGTGATTGTATCACACCAGATTTTTTGTTTACTAAATTTTTCCTTAAGTATACAATAATTTAACTTCATTATCACAATTTTTCATTTAATAATGTGTGGCTACAATTTATTTCAAATAAATTCTCCATACAATAATAGTATTTCTAGAAAAAATAAAAAATAAATAACAGTAAAGAAAATGTTAGACAGATATTTGATAGCGTTTTTCACACCAGATAAAGAGATGCTGGCTGCTCTTGTCTTTCATCTGGATGCTATCTATATTGTGGGCGCCTCTGACAAAAATAAAATGAACAAAACTAAAAGAGTGTTAGGCTGTCTGTACATTATTCACTTTCTTTCTCCTTATCGACTCTTCCATTATTCTCTCAATAACATTCTCTTTTGGTTTATCTATATACCGATCAGGCATGATATAGTTGTAAAAATCATAGTAAGAGCAATGGAGTCTCTTTTCATTACAGCATTTAGGATTTGATATTATCGTAAGATATTTTTCTATAAGATTACTTCTTTTATTTTTCAAGTTTAACAAATTTTAATGGTTCGGGTTTTTGTGGCGTCAGCGATCAGCTTCACTTGGAAGAACTTAGGAACGAGGAGGAGGTAAAGAGAAACTCAACTCTGGAACTATCTCAGCGGACAAGATCTGTCTGGGATATTATAACCAACGAAGGTTAGAGGCCTATATCGGCCTTAGTAAGAACAAACTACCCACGTTCTACGGGTTTTCTCACGGGGCATTGTCGAGTCAGAGAATATCTGGCAATGCTGGGTTTGGAGAGTGACAGCATTCTGGGAGGAGATGGAGCAAACTAAACTGCAAATCCTAACGGACTGCGAGGCTGCCACTTAGAGAAGATTTAAGAACCTGGATAGTTAGCAGGAGGAGGAAAGGAATATTCCCTCCATAGATTCTGTCAGGTTATTAGGATTCTTTAGGGATCTTAACCTGATGGAGATGTTGTAGACGGTGTTCGCCTGGAACATCTGTTTGGGTGCTGTGGATACGTGCGGCACCCAGAGAGCCTAGCGCAAAAGATTATAAGGTCGCGTGTATTGACACCCACTCCCAAATGATTCGTGCTCAGATATTTTAGAAATCATAGTTAAGTTCATATTTTTTTTAATGATAATGATTAAAATATTAAATCTTAGGCCATATTTAAAAAAAAAAATTTTTTTTAATTGTTTTATTGAATATTTACAACTACATAAATAAATATGTAACAAGTAAATAGGCTAACAAAAGTATGAACAAAGACGTGATGGTCATGAATGGTAGTTATCCAGTGACAACCACCATTAGTCACCCAGAAGGTCGCGGGGCCAACGACGTTTCAATCGCCTTGTAGGATTGCCTGGAAGTGTGGTGGAGGAGAGGGTTTGGGCGAGAGGATTGGGATGAAGGGGGAGTCTGCTGTGGAATTTCTTGTATCGGAGCTTTGCTAAATCGTGGCCAAAAGGAATCTTCAGATCTGTGTGGATTGTATGGTTGGAAACATAATAAGGAGCATCGACTATGCGTCGGAATATTTTGGACTGCAGGGTTTGTATTCTGTTGAGGTTGGTACGTTTTTTGGTTCCGTAGAGTTCTAGTCCGTACATCCAGATGGGTGCGAGTAGTGAAGTATAGAGTCGTCTTTTATTCTGTAGAGTGAGTTTGGAGCGCTTGTCAAGGAGTCTAGCAAGTAGTCTGAAGCGGTTGTTGAGGGAAGTCCGTTTAAGTCTGGTGTGTGGGTTCCAGGTTAGTCGCGTGTCTAGGAACATACCGAGATAACGAACGTGGTCTGCCGGAGGGATAGGAGTGCTGAATAGGAAAACTGGAGGAAGAACTTAAGCCATATGATTATGATTTTAGCATATGAAAACAATTATAACGTGGATAAGAGATACAAAATACAAACGAAACTAATAGAAACAAATAATAAATTTTCCTTACTGTCGACTTTAAGTGACCAAAAAGAAGAAACTAATCATATCAGCCTGCCCAAATTAAAAATTACTCCAATATCCTTACAAGAAGCCACAAACGTTCAGGTTATAAGCAAAGATATAAATCTGCTTGCAAAATCAGCTTTTCATATTAAACAATGCAATAGTAAAATAAACATTCAGTTCAGCAACTCTGTTGATTTCAGGAGCTATTTCTTCCAGGAAAGTTGGAGAAAGTTCAAATTTAATATTTAATTTAAATGCTGCAATGGGATCAGACAATAAGATTTGGGTGAAAATCGGATACCCAGAAGTATTTAGTTTCGTAAATGAGTTTTTCCAGTTTTTTGCAATTTTCTCAAAACGGCTCTAATGTTTTTCTTTTAACATTTTATAAACTTTACTCACATGTCTATAATGCTCATAATCATTTATGCTCATAATGCTTCATTTTTCGAAAAAAATATAATTTAGGGTTATTATTGTGAGGGAGGGGTAATTAGCTCTAATCGTCATCTCTGTATACTATATAATTCTGTTATCTATTGTATTAATATGAATTTTTGTTCAAAAATTCTGAGTTTGTAGAGAAATGCGAATTTATTGAAAGTTACTTCTTTTTTTTATTATTACTTTCTCTTACTGCTTGGTATGAGGAAGTATTGCTATCGTGAAAAATTTTCTAGTTTGAATTTTCACCGGAAATATACGTTTTGAGGTCCCTTTTTACTTTCTCTTACTCCTCCTAGTAAGAGGAAGTATTGTAATCGTGTCGAATTTTCGATATGGAGTTTTCACCGGAAATATCCGTTTTGAGGTCCCCTGAGTCCAAAAAAGTGGTTTTTAGCAAATGGTCTGTGTGTGTGTGTGTGTGTGTGGTGTGTGTGTGTGTGTATGTATGTGAACAGCATAGCCCAAAAATGAAAAACCTTACAAAGTTGAAACTTGATATTCCGTTTAGGTATCACCATGGGATCTGACAGTACGTTATCAGCCAAAATTCCTCAACCGGAAGTACCACTTTACTAGTTGTTTTTTTTACGTTTTTGGAATTTTCTCGAAAATGGCTCCAACGATTTTCTTTAAACTCCGTGTATCAACTACATATACAAAGAGCTACAAGTTTTATTTCTAATATTTCTCCGGGAAAATTCATTTAAGGGCACTTTTAGGGGAGGAGTGGGGTTACAGCATCCTCTAAATTGCTATCATAGTTGATTATACAATTCAATCATCGAAACAAAATTAATTAGAAATAAATAGATGGCCAAAATTCCGAGTTTTAAGAAAATTAGTAAACCGGAAGTGCGCTTTTACTGAACAGTTTTTTTCAATTTTCGACGAATTTCGTTAAATTTGGTATACAAACTATAATATTTCTCAATTATATATTTTTGTTTAAAATGATCTGTCTTGGCTAGGTCTTAAACTTTGATATTTTTATTTACTTTAAGTGCTATCACTTTAGGAAAATGAAACTTTATTGAATAGGTTTTTTTTCAATTTTTTGCAACTTTCTCCATAAAAACACAACCGGTTTCATTAAAATACAAACCACATACATACAGGTATCTCTCGCTTTTGTTTGGCACTTTTTTCCAGAGAATATTGATTTTTAAGAGGTTCTGAGCGGCTGCAAAGTCATGAACCCACAAAAATTATTGAAGATAGTTAAACGTTTAGTAAAAATTATAAGCTTATCAAATATAATTATGTAAATAGCAGGAAAGGGAGTCTTATAATTGTTTCATGCCAGATTTTTTTTTTTTTTTCTGTAAGTTCTTTCTAAAAGACACGTATTGCATTAAACTTTATACAGAACTTTCGACACAAATTATGTTAGATTTTTTTTCCAAAAACAAAATTGATTTCAGGGATTCTGGGCGAGCTGGTTGAAGCGTCCCACAAAAATGCTGCTTTATTAATAGCTTGCCCACTGATTTTAAATTAAATCCAACTAATCTGTATGTATAAAAATTCAGCATCCATATGTTTGTGTCCGCAAAACTCGAAAAGTAGTCGATGGATTGACTTGAAAGTTTGACACAACGTTGCATTTCTATATAAGAGTGTTTATATAGACTTTTTATTCCGAAGTTCCTGCGGAAACGGGAAATTCGGAGCGTTTCGTGAGGTTGGCAGAAACAGACAGGCGCAGACGCGTTGCGATCGTGGCACGCTCTCTGCTGAAGATATTCTGCACAGAATACGTCAAGAAACACATAACCATGGCTTGGAGTTCACAGAAGAAATATACAATGAAGTGCTAATCTTCATTGAGGATCTT